>PVLC010005857.1:0-73254 GCA_004027655.1 Graphiurus murinus | reverse complement strand
TGGAAGACGGGTTGCTAGAGAGAGGGGTTATTGGAAGTCTGTTGGAAAAGCACTATTTGGAAAGACGACTTCTGTACTGTGTTTGTTATTGCTTGTGCAATGCTCTTGATCCCAGAAAGAGAGAGATATAATAAAAGAGGTTCGAACCAGTAATATTTAGGCAGCGTCTTTTATTGGGGCCTCATGGCTGAGGGTTCAGCCTGGGGCGCCCGATACACACACACACACACACACACACACACACACACACACACACTAGTACCGGTTGATCCAAGCAGACTGAGAGATGATGTGCCTTGTGACTGAGATTTGGTCCTTCCCTAAATATGAATCCTGTAAGTTAGGATTTACAAGTAAAGCTTACAGCACGCCTCAGAGCATATGCTGCTGAAAGTACCTCATATATCCAGTCAAGGAAGCTCAGAAAGACTGCTCCTGGCTATGGTGTCATGTGCAAGATGCACATAGGAACTTGAGAATATATCTTAGTGCAGTTACTGCCGTGAAATCCTCAGATGAGTGCTGCAAACGGCACATTTAGTACTTAGAATGTTTGTAAGAAGAGATACTGCTGCGTATGTCCCATCTGCTTTTGTGTGGCAGCAAAATTAAAGCTGAGACTGTGGCTAATGTGAGGATGGCCCTAAGGGTTTCTGGGCTTGGCCAAGCAGCACACGATAAATCTTAGAGGTATCTAAGATGTGATAATATGATCATGTCCAGCTGCTGAAACTGCAGTCATTGGCTCATTTTCTTATGGCACTTTTCCCATAGAAAGCCTAGAAATTACTAGGGTGCCAAGGCTGTTATATATATTCTGATGCTTATTTCATCTAATCTTACAAAATATCTCAGATACTATTCTGTTTTAAATGTTTCAACCTCTTGTCGCAGGCTCTCATCATATTAAAGTTAGCTTCTGCACAGTAGGTCAAGTTGCTGCCAACGTGACTTTGTTGTGGATTCTACCGCACTTCAAAGGCTTAGAGAGTGTATGAGGTCTGGTGGCACCATAAGGGCCCCTTCTGCTTGGACCACACTGCATAACCAAGGCGGAGAGCCTGTCTAAAGCCAGATGGTGTTCTCAATGGCTCATTTTTCTTTTTGCTGATGGCTGCACATATACAATTGAGAGCATGCCTAAGAGTCAAAGCTGCTTTAAGTGGTGCATGTCTTAAGTCAAGGAAGCACAGCGCTTAGAGCATGTATGGAACATGTTTGTGCTCTGCACTTCTCAGCTGATTGGTCAAGGTAACACATGTTATGTTGGAGCATATCTAAGAAGCCATTGTGCAGCAGATGTCACTTATGATGACTCCAAGCAGCACAGAGAAAGATTAAAATAGGCTGCAGTCTGAGGCACCCTGTCTACATAAAGCTTAGGGCATGGGCCGCGAATTGATAATGCTCAAAGAGATTATCTGTTTTTCTCTCCTTTCAGAGTTTTGCTAAAACCATGCTTATGAAATTGTGGCACTGTGCATGGCACACCTGATTTTGCCTACTTCCCAACTACATTTTAAGATGATGCTCCTGGAAGTGTGCTAATGCACGGTGCTAATTGAAGTCATGTTCCATGACTTAGACATGGCCGTGCCCTAAATGTGAGCACAGCTTGAACCAGGTTAAGGTAAGTATATAAGTCTTTTTATGTGACTGGGAGAAGATACCCCACATGGCATTTGAGCCCAATAGAGTGTGTGTGTGTGTGTGTGTGTGTGTGTGTGTGTGTGTGTGTGTGTGAGTTGCCTATAGACATGAAGGATAGAAGGAATCTGAGAGGTACTTCTCCCTATTAGGGGATCATAGTTTTTTCCTGGCTTCATGTGCAAAAAGGACCACACTTTTAAGAAGTAATTCTGGTATGAATTGCTTCTCTTCTGGGTGTCCACCACACACATAAAAATTAGAATATGTCTTGGATTTCATGTTGCTGTACATGACACATGTGTACCATCCTGGCTGTGAATAGGAAGCTCAAAGCATGGTAAGAGTTTGTGATGTTCTACATTGTTCTTCTGCTTCATCCTGGCTGGGTGCATAAAACTGAGAGCTTGTCTATGGGATGATGCTGGGGTACGTGGACCACTGGCTTTATCCAAGCAGCACAAGTTCAACTTAGAGCATGTGTGAGAATTATTGATGCTTCAAATAGTTGATCTGATTGGCCCATGCAGTAGACTTGTTCTGTCAAGCTTACTGCATGCCTGAGAGAGGATGCTGCCTTCACCACATAACTGAGTAGTTTTTGCTGCACATATACCTCTTGTCTCAAGCTCTCATCAGCTTAGAGCAGTTTACAGTGGAGAATGTTATAAATGCCTCAATTGGCCATTTATGGTGGCATATGTTTGTAATCCCAGCACTTGGGAGGCTGAGACAGGAGGATTGCAGGTTTGAGACTAGCCTCAGCAACTTAGTGAGGCTCTCATCAACTTAGGGAGACCCTGTTTCAAAATAAAAATATAAAGTGGGTCTGGGGTATAGCTCAGAAGTAGAATGCCCCTGAGTTCAGTACCAAAAAATAAAATAAAATACGTAAGATAAATGCCTCAATTGCCTATTCAAGGGCAAACATATAAAGTTGTCATCATGTCCAGGTGATGAAACTGAACTCACTGGTTCATTTGCTAATGCAACCTTCCCCATATAAAGCCTAGAGCTTTCTAGGGATTGAATACTGCCATACATACTCTGATGCTTATTTTAGGCAACCATCTACTCTTACAAAATATCTCATATGATACATTCTTTGAAATGTTTCAACCCCTTGTCTCAGATTCTCATCCTATAAAGTTAGCATATGCCTAGGAGGTCAAGTTACAATGAAGGTGACTTTAGCTTGGCTCATGTTGTGCTTTTACCATGCTTCAAGCTTGGATGCATTCTGAAGGGTGCACAAACATCCCTTATGATTAAGCCATGCTTCATATCCAAGTCACTGAGCCTGTCTATGGCCAGATGTTGTTCTTAATATTTGATATTTCTCAGGGTAGGCTGCGCATGCACAGTTTAGAGCATGCCTAAGAGGCGAAGCTGCTTTAAATGGCTCATCTCTTAGGTCCGGACTCCACACAGAGAGAGAGCAAATATGGGAGGTGAAGCTGCTTGGAAAAGGCAGCAGGGGTTAGCTGGAGCATACCGAAGAGGCCATGTTGTAGAAAATGTCATTTATGATGGGTCTAAGCAGCACACAGAAAGATTAAAATTGGCCTCATAAGCTGTGCTGCAGTCAAAAGCCCATGTCATTTGTTCAGCCTACCCATATAAATCTGGGGCATACCTATGAACTAATAGCACTTACAAAATTCATCTGCTTGGCTCAGCGTTGCTAGGACCATGCATATGAAACAATGCTACTTTACTTGACAATGTGCTTTTTGCATGAAGATATGCTTCACACATTGCGCAGCAGTCAAAATCTCATGTAATTCATCCAAAATACCCACATGGAACTTAAAGCATGCCCATGCATTGATAATGTTTAAATAGATTATGTATTCCTTTACTCCTGCACAATTTAGCTAAGACCGTGCTTAAGAAATGGTGCCACTGGCATGGCACATCTGCTTTCTGCATGCATCCCCAGAGAAAAAAATTAAGGCCCAATATTTGTAGAAGTGTGTCTATGTCTAAGTTGAATTTGTAAAAGCTTTCTACCTGCCCTAGGCACGGTGGTGCTATAAATGTTAGCACTGATGGATCCAGGTAGATAGACAAGTGTTAGGATGGGCCTGAGAGATCCTGCTCCACATGGAATTGACCCGTTCTACCTGTACATTGCTTCCCGTGTGGCTGACATCTGATCCTTCATTAGTTGCCTGACACTAAATGTCCAGGGTCGATAAGTAAAGCTTACGGCATGCCTAAGAGGATATGCGGCTGACTGTATCTCATATGCCCAGTCCAAGCAGCATAAAAAGGCTGGTATTTCCAAAGGCTTATGAGATCACATTACTGTTTGTGACTATGATGCCACATGCAGGTTGCACATGAGCCTACGGGTATATCTCGGTGTTGCTGCCATAAAAGGTCCAGAAGAGCGGTGCAAGCTGCACACCCAGGGCTGAGAACATTTGTGAGAGGCTGTTGCGTATGTCCCATCTGATTTTGTGTAGTGGCAAAATTAAAGCTGAGAACATGCCTAATGTGTTAACACTGAAACAGATGCTGCGCTTGGTGCTATCTGCACGATTTAGCTAAGGCCACACTTATGAAACAGTGCCACTGTACATGGCACATCTGCTTCTTGCATTCCTCCCAAGTAAGTCTTAAGACTTGATGCTCCTGGAAGTGTGCCAATGCGTGGCCCAGATTGCTTTTGTAAAGCTTTTGGCATGTCTTATACATGTTGGAGCTATAAATGTTGGCACTGACTGATCCAGGTATGCATGGAAGTCTTTGAATGTGGCTGAAAGATGAATATCCATGTGTCATTTGAGCCTGGTCCATTCTACATACACATTGCTTCCTGTGTGCCTGAGATTTGATCCTTCCCTAACTGCCTAGTACTGTAAGTCCAGGGGTTAAAAGGAAAGCTTACAGCACACCTAACAGCATACGCTGCTGAACGTATCTCCTATGTCCAGTCCAGGCAGCATAGAAAGGCTGAACATTTCCAAGATTTATGAGCTCGCAATGCTGTTCTCGGCTATGATGCATGTGCAGGAGGTACATCAAACCTGAAAGATTATCTCAGTGTTGTTACTGCCATAAGAGCCCCAGGTGAGTCCTGCAAGCTGCGCACTCAGTGCTTAGAACATTTGTAAGAGAAGATTCTGCTAAGCATATCCCATCTGCTTTTGTGTGGTGGCAAAATTAAAGCTGAAAACATGCCTGAATGTGTGATGTCTTGAAAGGGATTCTGTTCTCCACTAAGCTGCACGCAGAAAAATTATAGAGGAGTCTAAGATGCCGTGTTTCCGGAATGGAGTCATTTGACACATGCAGGCTGCCCAAACAAAACAGAAGACCCAATACATTCTGCAACTGCAAGTAGCTCGTGTGCTTGTTCCAAGCTTGAAAAAAGTGCAGAGCATTACTCTGAGGAGAATCCTCACTACCTAGTTTATCCTCTTTGTCCAGATTGCAACATGAAAGTTCTGAAATATCTGTCCTTGGCACAGCAGTGCTGTCCAGTCAGGAAATATAAAGTGTAGAGCCAGCAGTGAAGTGTGGATGTGGTAGAGGGCTCAGCCCATTGTTCCAAGCTTTGCAAATCCATTTTAAGTCATGCCAAAAAGATAATGGTTCTGAGGCTGACTCATGTTCTTGGCGCAGGATGCATTTGTGAAACTCTGCAAATATTTATCCTGTTGTCACTGGCTCTTCTGCTTCTTACAAGATGCATGTAACCGGATTGGTGCATGTCCAAGGTAGGATGCTACTGCTACTGTCTCTCGTACTTCGTTGAAGTCTTACTTATGAAGACTAAAGCCTTTCATTCAGGTGATTCTACTGTCATTTGCCTGTCTGTTTGGTCCCTGCTGCATACATGAAGGACAGAATGTATTTGAGAGGTAGTGCTCCCTCTTAAGGGCTCATAGACTTCTTCCCAGCTTCATTTTCAAAAAATGACCACATTTTATTTTTTATTTATTTTGTGTGTGTGTGGTAATGGGGATTAAACTCAGAGGCATTCTACCTTTGAGCTACATCCTCAGACCTATTTTATTACTCATTTGGAAACGGGGTCTTGCTACATTAATGAGAGTCTCACTGCTTGCTGAGGCTGTCCTCAAATCTGCAATCCTCCTGTCTCAGCCTCCCAAGTACTGGGATTACAGGTGTGCACCACCATGCCCGGCAAAAATGACCACATTTTAAAGAAGTGGTCCTGGTATGAATTGTTTCTCTTCTGGTGTCCACTACACCCATACAAACTAGATTAGGTCTCGGAATTCATGCTGCTGTATATGGCATCATACTGACTGTGAATTATAGCTTAGAGCCTGGTAAGAATCTGTGAGTTTCCATGCCACTCCTGTGCTTCCTCGTAGATGGGCATCTAAA
Organism: Graphiurus murinus; assembly: GCA_004027655.1. Lineage (NCBI taxonomy): Eukaryota > Metazoa > Chordata > Mammalia > Rodentia > Gliridae > Graphiurus > Graphiurus murinus. The sequence continues at coordinate 67,242 of PVLC010005857.1, read as the reverse complement.
CCTGAGAGCTTGTCTGGGTGGTGATTCTGCAGTGCACGGATCATCGGATTTGTCCAGGCAGCATAAATTCAACTCACAGCATGCACGAGGAGAGTAAACGCCACTGCAGATCGGTCATTTGATTGGCCCATGCTGTAGACATTGTCTGTCAAGCTTACTATAGGCTTGAGAAGGGAGGCTTGCCCTCACCAGGACATCAGCAGTGTCTGTGCTGCACATACAGAGCATGGAGCAGCTTTAGAGTGGATACAGTAAACGCCGCAAGTGCCTCTCCAAGAACAAACACATAAGGTTGTGTCCATGTCCCGCTGCAGAAACTGTAGTCCTGGGCTCATTTGTTTATACCAAAGTCTCCATATGAAGCCTGGAGCTGTCTAGGGAGCAGATGCTACCATACGGACACTGATTATTTCAGGCAGCCATCTAATCTTATAAAATATCGCAGCTGCTGTTTTAAATGTTTCAACCCCTAGCCTCAGGCTCTCATTCCAGACCCCTGGAGCAGTGCCTAGAAGTCTCCATCATTGCCCTAAATCTGCAGCTGCCTTGTATTCCAGGGACGGCAGAGCCTCGCAGATGACCAGCCACCCAGCATGAGCTCACCCCCTAAGTGGGAGCAGTTACCCCATGATGTGAACTGCAGCTGCCTCCTCTACCACCACGCTGGGGCCATCAGCTCACAAGAGCCAAATTCCCCCTCAAATGACAACGTCTTCCCCAGAGTCACCTTGAAGAACTGAGATAAGGAGCAGCCAGGCCACATTTTGACCAAGATCACCTAATTATGCCTTCCTGATTCTTCCAATGTTTAAACCTAAAGCTCAGGTTGGCATCCCCGAAGATGGGGCTGAGGATGCTTGGTCTCATTTGTCTTTCCAGTGTGGTCATAGTGATTAAAGTTCTTTTCCTGCTTTATACTATTACTTTTTCTGTTTGGTTTTTGGGGTGAGTGGCCAACCTAATTTATTGGTAACCCCAGAATGGGGCCTCTGGCGTAGGGCTTTGGTTAACAGAAGCTTCTCGGTAGTTGAGGCACAGAGGTACTCGCTGAGCATTTTCCAACTATATGTATTTGTTGCAGTACTGGGGATTGAACCCGGGGACATTCTACGTCTGAGCTACACCTCCAGCCCTTTTTTATTATATGTATTTGAAACAGGGCCTCACTAAATTGCTGAGAGTCTCACTAAGTTTCTGAGACTGGCCTCAAACCTGTGATCCTCCTATCTCAGTCTCCCAAGTACTAGGATGACAGGTGTGTACCACTGTGCCTGGCTTTCTCAATATTTTTGACAAGTGAGGCACCCTAGCAGGTATTTCTCTTCTAGAAACCACCAGACATACTTGGAATAACCATGATTAACTATGTCCTCGTGTATCATAAATCCTAGCCAAGATTAGCATCTGGAAAACAACCCAGAATAGTAAATCATAGCATATTATGGAGGAGATCAATTTAGGGGTTCAAAGAGAATTGAAACCTAAGTGAATTTCAACTCCACTCTAGTGAAACTTTGCCAGGTCCTCCCTGTCATTTGCATGACCTAAAATAAGGTAACAAAGATAAAGAGCATTCCACATGGTTCCTGCCCAGCACAAGCTTTCTGATGTTTCTTCTTCTCTGCAGGAACCCACGACTGGATCTGTCCACGTACATCTCCCAGTACCTCCCCACGTCCCTCCTGGATCCTTACAAGGGAAATGTTAACTATAAGAAGCGTGTGGTCAATAAGGGGTGGGGAGAAAACAGCTTCTGAGGACTTCCAGATGAAGAGAACCTTCTGAAAGGGGGTGGCCCCAGGGACCAAATACAACAGTACCCCCATATCCGTGAGCTACACACTCAGCCCTTTTTATATTTATTTTGAAACAAGGTCTCACTAAGTTGCTGAGGCTGGCCTAAAAACTGCAGTCCTCCTGTCTCAGGCTTCCAAGTACTGGGATTCTAAGGGTGTGTGCCACCACGCCTGGCTTGGTTTATTTTCAATAGGCAAACATAAATGTAAACATCTAAGATAAATTTTATCATAAGAAACCACCACTTCCGTTTGCCATTTGCTGCCAATTACATTTGGTTCTGCTGCTGCTCTGCAGTTTGAAAACTGGTACTAGTTTTGAGCCCGGTTCCTGGAGCCCACAAAGGACTCCCAAAGCCACAAGTGAGAGGTAAGGGCTAGGGTTGTGGTCCCCACAGCCAGTCAAGTCACAGCCACCTGGCTTCCCCTCTTCATTATTGGCTTTCCCCACGTGGGTCTGTGTGCCCAAGAGTGCCATTTCCAGGGAATATTGGAAAATGTAGTTCTAAGGCATCAAAAGTATACTTCTTGTGTTTTATTTTACTGAATATGGTTTGAAGGTCTTAATGTTCACAGCCTTCAGTGTGAATCTACCAATGTATAGTGAATGGGGAGCATCACCAGAAATTCAGGTGATGTCTGGGGAAGAGGCAGGACCTGGGGCCTCACCCTGTCCCAGTTGTCTCTTCTTTTTTCTGGGGTGGGAGGAGGTGCTGGGGATTGAATCCAGGGGCATTCTACCTGAGCTACACCCCTAGCCCTTTGTATTTATTATTATTATTATTATTATTATTATTATTATTATTATTATTAGTTCTAGGGTTTGAATCCAGAGGCATTCTACCTCTGAGCTGCACCCCTGGCCCTATTTTATTTTTTTAATTTTTGAAACAGGGTCTCACTAACTTGTTGAAGGCCTCACTAAGTTGGTGAGGGGGGGTCTCAAACCTGCATTCCTCCTGTCTCAGCCCCCCAAGTAATTGGATTACAGGTGCTCACCACTGTGCTGGCTTCACCTCTTCTTTATCCAAAGTCTGAGAATTAACTGAGATGACAAATGGGAATTCACTAAAATTTTCTATTCAAGGGAGTAGTCACTCTGGGATATTTTAAAATACTTTTCACACACACACACACATACACACACGAAAAAAATCGGTGGCAAGCCATCTCAAAAAATCCTTCTGGATGCTTCAAGGTGGGGTTTTCCAAATGAGGGTAAGAGAACAGCGGGTGCCTGAAGGACTTACACTGAGGTATCTGGTCTACTTGCTTGGTCTTTGTTGCTACATTTTTTTTTCATAACAAAACAAAACAATACAACAAAATTGAGGTTTAAAGAAGGGAACAGTTCAACTAATGTTTTGTTCCTACATGAAGGTATCACTACCAATCTCTCTAACATGTGCTGAGAAGTGTGTGTGTGGGGGGGGGGAGTTGGCTGGAACACAACAGAAAATTCACCAAGCGCCGTGTGTGTGTATTGATGTATTATTTTGCACATCGCTATGATGCATAATTACAATGCACCAATACAAGCATTTAAAAAGCTGGGGGGAGGTAATTGTACAGTCACAAACAGAAACAGTTCCAATTTTTCAGATATAGAAAATAAGCCTGAAAATAAACTTGGGTAGAAATCAATCTCAAAATGAGTTATGAAGAATGTGTACATAGGTAGTTGTACATTTAATGAATTCAACTATGTATATCTTCAATTAGCGTTTCTTTTATTCTGCAAAGGTCTGTGAAAGGTTAACTTTGAAGCTGGAATTTCACGGGTGCTAGTAATTTCCAGTGTTGCAGACCATGTCAGCCATCTGATTGAAATCAGTGCTGAACACAGTGGACGTGCTTATGAAAACTCCGTACCAGTGACAAAAGGCAGAACTGGGACTAAAGCAGAGAAACCACCTGACCTTTTGCACTGCTCTTTTCTTTCTTTCTGAGATACTCTCTCGGAGGGTATTCAAAACCAATTATTCAAATGGACGCATTCTGACGGAGCCTCTGTACCTACAAAGCACGGGATCCTACACTCAGGGAGCCGCAGCGTTAGAGTTCCATTAAGTTCTGACTTCATAAAGCTATTCTAAAGATCCAATTTTCTCTGAATTGTCTTTCTCCTAAAAATAGCTGTTGCCATGGTTACACAATTACTTCTTATTAAGACTGGGAAGAAATGTATTTTGGGAGGTAATTCAGTAGAGGCTGTGTTTTAATTTCCGCAATGGAAACTGGGAAACTCTATATCAGATATAATCTCCTTTCATTTGCCTAGCTTGCTCCATGCTTCAAAGACACTCACTTTATAGCAAGTACAGTATTTCACACTCAATCATAATGATTATTCCTATGCTCCTCTAATCATTTTTTAAAAATTCTTTTTGTGGTACTGGGGATTTGAACCCAGGGGAGTTCTACTACTGAACTACATGTCCTGCCCTTTTTATTTTATTGTGAGGCAGGGTCTTGTTAAATTGCTCAGGCTGGCCTCGAACCTGCGATCCTCCTGTCTCAGTCTCCCAACAACTGGGATTACAGGTGTGTGTCACAAAGCCAGGCTGAGATTAAATACAGTCTGATTGTGACCACCAGGTCTTCTCTTCCTCCTTCTCCTCCTCCTCCTCTCTGGTCCAGAGGGCCTGACCTCGGCCCTCCTCTGGAGCATCCCCTTCCTCCACCTACTTCCCGGGTGACCCGAGGCTCCTCTTTCGGAGGCCAGCTTCCCAAGACTCACCTTTCTCACTCAGGCCCAGTGGGCTCAGCTCTCTCTGCCCCTCCTGCAGCATGTGCTTCTGAATTCCCAAAGCTCTGAATACAATCAATAACAGACAACAAATTGGTACCCTGACATCACCTGTGCTGTGATTAGAATACGTCTTGTCCCAGCTTGCCGCGGTGGCTCACACCTGTAATCTCAGTACTTGGGAGGCTGAGACAGGAGGTTTGCAGATTCAAGGCCAGCCTCAGCAATTTAGCAAGACCCGCAGCAATTTAGTGAGACCCCTTTCAAAATAAAAAGTGCTGGGAGTGTAGCTCAGAGGTAGAATGCCCCTGGGTTCAATCCCCAGTGCCACAAAAATACATATATATATATATATATATATATATATATATATATATATATATATATATACACACACACACATACATACATAAAATAAAATAAATAAAAATGGCTGGGGATGTAGCTTGGAAGCAGAGTGCCCCTACATTTCATCCATTGTACCAAAAAGTAAATAAAAAGTAAAATATAAATAAATAAATAAGGTTTGCCTCACCACAGCTCACATGCAGGCTTGGTCCCCTTCAGCTGGGCCGCGAGGTGGGGCTCAGGGGGAAAAGCTTGGGCCATGGGCCGTGGCCCCCACGAATGGATTGACAAGGATTGGCGGTTCTCTGGGGCTGGTCAGCTGCGGAGGGAGGTCAGCCACTTTTCACTTCTCTGCTGCACTGGCTTGCCTGTGTGCCCCGAGGCCCACTCCAGAAGCCTCCCGATGCCGATACGTCGTGGTCTTAGGTTTTCCAGCCTCCGGAACCAAAAGTCCAAGTAAACTTCTTTCCTTCATAAATCTCCCAGCCTCAGGTATTCTGTTACAGCAACAGATGGTGGAGGATTCTCCTCAGAGTTCCAAGTACCCGCATCCAAGATCCTGCCTGATGCCTGTGCTACCCCTTTGGCATCTCACAATCAGCGAAACCCATCTCCCCATACTAAACTCCACCCTTTGGCTTCCAGGACACACTTCTGTGGCCGCCTTGACCTGAGCACCCACAGTCCCTGCCCTCTCCATTGTATTTCCCACTCACCAAGCCGATGGCCACTCATTGCTTCTGCAAGAAAATCCCCCAATACTTAATATCCTGTTTTCTTTTGCAAGTTAAGATACTTTCTGTTACTGTTAGAGAAAAACAGTCCCCAGAAAAATGTTAAATCATCCATCTAGTGGGGGGGTGGTGAACGATGTCCCAACTGGGTGAGCCCCGCCCACCCCACAGGGGCAGACTCAAACACTACAGTATTATAATAAATCAGCCATTCCCCTTGACCCCAACTCCAAAAGCAAATTCAAACTGAGGGATGACGAGGTGACCGGGACACGTCTGCACGTGATTCTGATGCAGCACAGACCTCCACAGGTCACAGAGGAGCAGGTTCAAATTCTGAGCCATCTACTACCCAGCTCCATGACCCCAAGAGGGTCAGCAACTGTCTCTGTTTTGCTTCTCACCCATGAAATGAGACAACTGGATTCAAAAGGTGGGAGCATGCCAGCTGGGGCGATCTCGGCATGGGCACACGTGAGCACTCTCCCTCCTTCCCTGTGTCAGGCCCAGTTACCAACAGCACACAAAAAAAGCACGGAAATGACACGTAGATTTGGTTTTCTCTGATTTTTAATCTAAACTATAATTCATTCTGGACCAACATATTTTCTGCAGAATAGGGCATTGTTGATTCTTCCCATCAACACCAAGCCTTGAGAAGCCAAAGGCGGTGGAGAATCCCTGAAAACCCCGCGGGTAGATTCTTCATCCAGAGCCAACTTGGTGGTAACACCAAGAAGTACAAGCCACGCTGGGCACCTGTGTGTGGCTTCAGGCTGCCATGCTGAGGAGGTACCTGAAGGGGGCGCTGTGGCTACCATCCCATCTTCCTGGTGACCCATGCAGCTCTCTCGGTGCCTGTGGTTCTCAAGAATCCAGCAAGTGTATGAAGAGCTGCCCTGATTCTCTATGAAGTGAGGGAGAGAATACCTCACTACTACCCCTCAGGAAGCTGCTAGGCTCTCTGTGCGCTCCTGGGATACATGGATTTGCTAACAAGCCCCAAACAAAACGTCCAAAACTTCAGCACTTGGCAACATCCAAATAGGCAGTATGCAAGCTGGATGTAGTGAAGCACTCCTGTAATCCCAATACTTGGAAGACTGAGACAAGAGGATCACAGGGTCAAGGTCAGCCTCAGCAACTTTGTGAGACCCTGTTTCAAAATTAAGAAAATGAAAAGGTCTGGGGGTGTAGCTTGGAGGTAGAATTTCCCTGTGTTTAATCTCTAGTACCCTCCCACCAAAAGGCAGTGTATATACATGTATAAATATCACGTAAAGGCAAGGGGATGATATCCAGCCCTCAATGAATGTTTACACCATGCTTCGCACAGTGTCAAACATTTGGGAACTTTATTGTATTTGATTCTCCAAACAACTTCATGTGATAGGCCTTATCATTCCTATCTCCATTTTACAGATGAGAAGGCTGAGCCCAGGGATGCTAACAAACTTACCCAGAGTTCTAGAGACTGAATGATCAGAGCCAGATGAACTACAAAATCTGCACCCTTAACTTTAATGTTAAGGTACTGTTAATCCAACCACCAAAATTTCTCAGATGCAATAGTTTTAATAGAATTATATATGTAAAACCACTGTTGTTATTGTTATTATAATTTTGGCCCTTCCTTCCTTCCTTCCTTCTTTCCTTCCTTTACTGGGAATTGAACCAAGTGGCATTCTACTGATAAGCTACACCCCCAGACCTATTTATTTATTTATTTATTCATTTTCGATACTAGGGATTGAGCCCTAGGGGCATTCTATCTCCGAGCTATACCCTCAGCCCTATTTTTTTATTCTTTATTTTGAAACAGGGTCTCACTAAGTTGTGGAGGGTGTCACTAAGTAGCTGAGGCTGGCTACGAACCTGCAATCCCCCTGTCTCAGCCTTCCAAGCACTGGGATTACAAGCATGAACCACCACCCCTGCTGTTCCCTTTCTTCTTAAAGAAAAGCCTCGAGAAACAATACAAGCTGATTATAGAAATGATTTCAGAGACTGGCCATGGAGATCACCCTCCTACCTATCTCCTTTGTCCCCTAACATAAACAGGAAACTTTTGAGGTAGTTTCATGCAAAGTCTTTGCAACAGGTTGCTTGAGCTTCTAGCTGTTATTGTTTTGTACCACCAAAAATAGGTAGCTAGGGAGTGGGCGATGGGCACAGGCATGTGGCACCATGAGGGACCTTGGTGCTGGACAGCTAAGGCAATGCTGTGCAGATGGCATGTGGCTTTGGGTGAGCGTGCCACCTCTTGCTCCAGGGACAACAGATTGCAAGTGGGGGAGGAAGTGAGTGCTACTGACCAGAGTGAAGGGACTGAGACCTTGGCACAGAAGGAAAGGGCCTGGCCTGTGGTGACCAGCCCACGGTGGTCCCCGGGAACATCTGTCACTCTATTGCCAGGCTAGCTTCTGGGCACAGGACATAAAGGATGTTAACAAGAGACTGACAAGTGGCATGCAGTCTATAAGTTTGAACCATATGAAGCTGCTATGGTACAGCTCAAAAATAGCCCAAGATTGGCAATTTCTTATAGTCCCACTTACTAGATAACGACATTCCTCTACATAAGTGTAAGGCTGAATCACATGAAAATGAACTTGACAACCAGAGAACGAAATGTAGAAACAGGGAACCCTGTATTCTAGCCCTGATCACGTCCCCAGGTTGATACTTCTAGGTGGCCCCATGCAAGTCTCCTGGGGTTCTGCGGTTGCTCCTTACCCAGGCCTACACTAGGCCCACAGGACAATTCTAGCTGACATTTGAGGATTCAGGGCTAAGCCACCTTGCAAGTGTAGACGAGGCAGAGCCAAATACCCTGGAGAAACCAACCATATCCTATCGGACCCTTTCATCCACAGACACAGGGCAGTGCGGGGCAAACTGTGGGCACAGAGGAAGCACACAGAAAACCTGCTCTCCTGTGTTTCCTGGAAAATCAAACCATAAGAGAAGCATGAAAAGTCATTAGATTAAGAAGTGACAAGCTGGTTGTGGTGTACAGGCCAGGACAAGAGGGTCATAAACTTAAGGCCAGCCTCAGCAGTTTTTAGCAAGACCTCCTTTCAAATTTTTTAAAAAAGGGACTGGAGGTGCAGCTCAGTGATAGAGTGCCCCTGGGCTCAATCCCTGTACAAAAACAACAACAACAAAAAAAAAAAAAAAAAAAAAAAAAAAAAAAAAAAAAAAAAAAAAAAAAAAAAAAAAAAAAAAAAAAAAAAAAGGAAAGAAGTTTCAAATGTTTCAAACTTGCTCTCAATAAAATCAGTAGGAAAGCTGGATATGGTGGCACACAATTGTAATCCCAGCACTTAAGAGGCTGAGACAGGAGGATTGCAGGTTCACGACCAGCCTCAGCTACTTAGTGAGGCCCTCTGCAACTTAGTGAGACCCTGTTTCAAAATAAAAAATTAAAAAAATAGGGCTGGGGTGTAGCTCGGAGGTAGAATGACCCTGGGTTCAATCCCCGGTACTGCAATAAATAAATAAATAAAATCAGTAGGAAAACCAATATGGTGGCACACACCTGTAATTCCAGTACTTGGGAGGCTGAGACAGGAGAATATCAGCTTTGAAGCCAGCCTCAGCAATTTAGCAAGAATCTGAGCAACCTGGAGTTCAAAGTTCTCCCTGCCTCTGCCGGGTCTTCAGCGATCACCAATCACCACAGGACTGCTAGCAGTGGTGTCTTTGGGGTAAAATAACTCAGCCAACCATACTGTAGGCTAGGAAAGCTATAAACTCATCCAGTAGTGTTTAGGCACCAAAAATACCCAGGCCAGCAGCCAGCAAGATTTCTTGTGATCACAGCTGCACAGAGTAGCAGCAGTGTTCCTGAGGCTAAATAACTCAGCCACCCAAGCCCCAGGCTCAGAACAGTACAGTCTCTCCCCTGGTAGAGTTTCAGCCCTGGAAGCAGGAAGGCCAGGGGCCTGAAGGCAGCCCCCTGATCACAGCAGGCAGAGTAGCAGCCTTGTCTCTGGGGCAACTTGACTCAGCCACGCCGCAGGCTGAGAACACAACACTCTCTTGGCCAGCAGAGTTTGTGCCTGGTGAGCATGCATGCCAGCGAGTAACAGGGCTCCACGTGCTCACAACCAGCGATGGAGGCCCTGGGGCATCAGAGCTCAGCCAACCGGGGCACAAGCTCAGAACGTCATAATCTCTGGCCCTGCTGAGCTTGGGCCCAGTGTCCACGGAAGCCAGAGGTCATTGCTTTTCAGGGTTTCATATGTTTGTAACCAGCAGAGAGGTGGTGATGTACCGGGGGCGTTAAATCTCAGCCAGTCAGCCACAGGCTCAGAACAGAACACTATAGTCTCTGGCCCTGCTAAGTTTGGGCCCAGAGAGCACAGAGGCCTGCAGCCAATCAGAGAGTGCTACTTGCACTAAGAACTATATAATCTGTTAGGTTCTGGGGGACTAACTCAAAAGTCTGATTATATGAGCTAGATTAGTTGAGGCAAATATATATTCCCAGAGTACCCCTTATAATAAAAGGACAATAAATAGACACAGAACTTCCACACAAAGAGAAAGAGGATGCCAAGACAACAGAGACACAAACCTGAGAATTCTGAAAACATGAGAAGGAAGGTCAATGAGGAAACAATAAACTCCCATAATTCAATGAGGGCAATCACCAATACTGAGCTGTAGAAAATGCCAGGATTTCTCTAAGTTGCTGAAAATCTTGTTAAGTTGCCCAGGCTATCCTTGAACCTGCAATCTGCCTATCTCAGCCTCCCAAGTACTGGGATTACAGGCATTCACCACCATGCCTGGCTTATTTGTTTGAGATAAGGTCTATGATAAGTTATTGCTGAGGCTGGCGTGGCCTTGAACTTGCAACCTCCTGCCATGGCCTCCTGAGAGGTATGAACCATTGTGCCCGGCCAGGGCAGTATTTTGAAGGCAGTAAGAGCAAGACCAGTAGGAAGGAGGGGCAAGTATAAGGGGGACAGAGAGAGGCCAGTGTGGCCCAGAGAGGGAAAAATGGATTCTGTCATGGGCAGGAATTTCTTTCTTTTTTTTTCTTAAATATACTTTTATCGGTTTTATTGGTGCATTATAATTCTACATCACAGTGAGGTTCAATGCAATACAAACATACACGCACACAGCACTTTGTGTAATTCTCTCCAGATCCCACGCTGCTCCCCCACTTTACACATGTTAGTGTAACTGGTAGTGATACCTTCATATATGGGCTCAGGATTATTTCAACTGTTTCCTTCCTCAACCCTCTTTTCTTCCCTCCCCGCTTTCCTCCCCCAACCTCCTTCCACTATTCTACTCTCTCCTGATTTATCCGAAGTCCCTTTTATTTCTTATTTTCTCTCTGGCTTCCACATAGGAAAGAAAACATATGACCCTTGGCTTGCTGAGACTTGCTGATCTCACGTAGCATAATACTCTCTACTTCCATCCATTTCCCTGCAAATGACATACTTTCGTTCTTCACGGTGGAGTGTAAAAACTCCACTGTGAGTATATACCACATTTTCTTTGTCCATTCATCCATTGACAGACACCTAGGTTGGTTCCATAATTTGGCTATTGTGAATTGTGCTGCTATGAACACGATCATGCACGTATCTCAAACTATGCTGTGGAAGAGAAATGGGTGTGAGAAGGCAAGACATCTTAATGACAAGAAGGAAGGACATAGGACGGGTACAGAGTGAGCAGGAAGTTGATGTGAGAGAGATGTCCTGTAGCATGGACCAAAAATGATTGAAGAAATCATCCCAAAGAACTGCCAGTTGCTGTCACAGATCAGTAGTTCGCCACACTGAACCTAATGGTCAGACGCCCACCTAACACCCTGCCCATTGATTTTCTAGTTTGTGGTTCCCCTCAGAGCGATGAAGCCTGGAGTGGTTATGCTTTCAAGCACCAGTGTTTAGTAGGCGCCAAATCGAATCATAGCACATCTTCATACTCAAGTACTCATTTTGTCTCAGTCCCCCCTACCATTCGTGTTAATCTTAAATCTTATTTGAAAAACATTTATTTGGCAATTCAGGATAGATACTTTTTCAGTACGAAGCAGATTAGCGGTGATTACATTTTATAACAGATTATCCTCATTATAAGATGCAATTATGTTAAGGACAGGGTTGTAGCTCAGTGGTTCAGTTGCTCAAAGCCAAGGAAGCCCTCAAGTATTGCACACACCTGGCCCATGAGATCTGGCCTCTGACTTTGTCCTCCCCACAGCGGCCCTTGGCTTGTAGGCAACTGCCATATTTGCCCTCCTTTCATCACAACTTATGTTTCAGAGAATTCAATTGAAAGTGCCAAAGGGATCCACTCCATCTTTACCCCAAGAGTGAGGAAATTCTTAAGATACTTCTAAATAAGTTCTTCTAACTTTTCCTCCTTACTTAAAGATCTTGGAAATTGTTGTTTATTTATTTATTTTGGTGCTGAGGATTAAACCCAGGGCTTATGCATGCTAAGCACGAGATCTACCACATCCCCAAACCCTGAAATTAATTTTTAACAATTGAATATATTTGATTCACAAATTATTTCACTGGTGCTAGGAATGTTAAGTCTGTGGTAAGAGTGTTTGTTCTGCAGGTGTAAGGCTGTAGGTTCCATTCCTAGACACACACACACACACACACACACACACACACACACACACACACAGTAATTCTATATTCTATAGGAAGATAAACTCAAGACCTCAAGCCAAGTAATTAGCTTGTGATGTTGACAGACTTTCTCAAGGATTCAATCTCAAAAAAGTACTGGAGAACATTTGATTTAGCTCTACATTTATAATGTTTACCAAAAAATACATTCCTTTCAATAAAAGTAAAGCTCCAAATGTACCAACTGTTATTAGTATATAAGTCAGAGTATATTTGTCTTAATATCTTTCTGAGAATCATCAAACTGAATCTAAGAACTATATAATCTAATAAAATAATAGTATAACTTTCCAAGCATGATAGGATAAATGTCATTGAAATTTGTGTGCATATTAATATAAAAATTGCATTTTCATTAGAAATGTTATATATTTAATACTAATTTCCTTTTTTATATGTCTAGATTATATATAAAAATTCTTATTTGGCATGAGCATAAACTATAACAGAATGTTAAGACTAAAAAATAGAAATAAAACTACCCCCTACAAAAGTATTATCTTTAAAAGTATTATAATTACATCAGTATCTGCTGGTGCCAAATTCTCTTTTGCTTTACTGATAATTAATTATGGTTTCTGATAATAATTTTTAACTAATCTTAACAGAATAACAGATCTATATGAAAATAGGTACCCTCAAATGAAATGGTTTATCAAGTGTTTTATTTTTATTAAAAATAAGTCTGATTTAACCCCAAAGCCATTTTCACAAATTAAGTGGACCCCTTATATAATATACGTGAGAGTTACCAATAGTTTCTGAATCCTAGGTTGAATAAGGAATTCCTTATCACCTATTAGTTATCATAAACAAAGAAAGATGTGAAACTGATTGAAAAATCTTGACTTCTCACCATGTGGCAAAAATAACATTTTTTTCCTAAATAAATTAGATATTTTATGATTTTTTCGGCAAACATGACAGGACATATTTGAGCACTTAAATGCTCATCTATTCAACCTGGGGTTGAATGGGACGTCGCTCTCCCGATCTCATCCAGGACTGTGTACTTTTGGGTGATTTCTCCAATATGTCTTGCTATTACCCAAGCAGTCCATGCCTGTGCGTGGTTGGGGAGACGCACAGAAAGCAACAGCGACGCGAGGGTTTGCAGATTCTGGTTGGCGCCTTGGGTGCTGCAAGAAATGACCCTGGTCTATAGGAGTTCACTATCACAGCGGTCTCTTCTCTCTCCCTCTGCCGGCCTTCAACTCCCAGCTAAAAAAGAGGCCAGGAAGATGCGCGGAGAGGTGATTTTTAAGCCTGTAGAGTTAGCACTGCTCACGCACCGAGATGTTGGCCAAGGTGGCGCTGCGCCCGGGGCCGACCTGCACCCCGCTCGGCTCGGCACTGCGGGAGGGGACCCCAGTGCGGGCGGTGTTGAGAAGGAACCCCACTGCCCCGGGTCCCCGCGGGGCCCACGGCCACTTCCCGGCTAGCTCACGTGCTGTGCCTGCTTGGAGCTGGAGCTAGGGTGGGGTGGGGGCGGGGAGCGCCCAGCAGCTTGGCCACCAGTCCCAGGGGGCACGATCATTCGATCATTCGCATGTTGGTTTCTAGACTATTCCAGCTCACCTACGCCGCGCCTCCCTAGCCTCCTGGCTTTACCTCGAGCCCCAGTTTCTCCTTTGCAGTTTTCCGGAACAACTCTACCACTGTTCTGGAAAACCCCGTGGCTTCCAACTTGGCCGTGTTGCAGAAGAGCTGGACGAAGGCCCGTTGCCCTTTTTTGTGGCTGGGGATGAGAGCTCTTTGCTCCTGTCATGGCCAGCCAGCAGGGGCGGTCTGCAGCTTTGCGCTTGAGCTGCTGGACGCCGGGAAGAAGCGTGAAAGAGGTGACTAACCAAAATACTCCCTGTTGAGGCATATGGGGGCAGAGAAAACACAGCGACAGCAGGGAACAGGCGTTACTTAGGAATAAAACCTGGAAGGAGGCATCTGACGGGGAGAGAACCCACCAGAGTCTAAAGCCCGCCTCCTCACAGGTCAGGGGCTTTTTATGGGTCAAGGAAAGGGAGGGTACAGGAGCCATCATGGAAACTGCTGGGTGGTGTCTAGTGGACAGGTCATCTCGGGGCAGGACAATGGTCAGGGGACGTTTCTGTTTCTTTGTTCCTTTATTCTCAGTCCTCCTCTGGCATGGCCTCATGACCAGACCTCACAGTCAGACCACACTCTCTTCAATGGCCTCTCTGTGGATTTTTTCTCCTCCTTCTCTTTCCCCCTTCTCCTCTTGGCACTAGGGATTAAACTCAGGGCATTCTATCTCTGAGCTCTAACTCCAGTCCTAATTTACATCTTACTTGGAAACAGGGTCTCGCCAAGTTGCTGAGGCTGGCTTTGAACCTGGGATCCTCCTATCTCAGCCTCCCAAGTACTGGGATTACAGGTGTGCCCACCATGCACGTGTCTTTCTCCTCTTTGACCTCTCTGTGGAGCAGGCTCTGGTCCCTCCTTACGACGCTTGGTCTTGGCTTCCCCAGGAGGCCCTCTGGGTTCTGACTTCAGCTTAGATTCAGCACTGCCTTTCTTCTCTGGCCCAAGCCCCTGGGGTTGACTGTATCCCCGTGCTCTGTATGCCTGGTTTCCAGTACTTCCACATTGGATCTCCAGCCCAGCCCCCCTCCTGTCCACCACTGCCCCCAAATTCCAGCGTCGCAAGTGTCTTCAGTTGGACTCGTCGAGGACTGGGCTCACCCTGTGTCACCCCACACCTTCCGCCTACTCTTCTCCCTCCATTCTCTCTCTGGGATCAAGGACCATGGAGTCATTCCACAATCCTTTTTCTTTTCACAAACCCAAGAAGTTCCAGGGTGACAATATGCCTTTGTGGTTTCAGGATAGTATTTGTTCTGATTTTTTATTGTAGTTGATTCCTCCATTTTAGGAAGGAGAGAGGAAGGGTTCACATCTATACCTGTATTTCTACAGAAAGAATGTAAGCATTAAGGCAGATAGGGAAATTATAACAAAATGAGAATTTGAGTCATGGGTATCTGAGATCCTTGTGCTATTTTATTCTTGAAAATTTGTTGCAAGTTTGGAATTATTTCCAAATAAAAAGTTAAACAATTTAAAGAATGTGGCCAGGGCTTCTCTGTTCTATGAAAGGTCCAAGAGGCATTCAAACTCACTGCTTGCCCGGCATGGTGGTGCACACCTATAATTCCAGTACTTGGGAGGCTGAGATAAAAGACTTGCAGGTTTGAGGTCAGAAACTTAGCAAGACCCTCACAAAATAAAAAACTAAATAAAAATCAGGCTGGAGGTGTAGTTCAGAGGTAGAATACCCCTGGAATCAACCCTTACTGCCAGAAAAGGAGGAGGAGGAGGAGGAGGAGGAGGAGGAGGAGAAAAATATCAATCCATCAATGAATTAATCCACTAATAAGTTAGAGCCCTGATTCAAATATTTCCTCTCTGAACATGGCTGCACTGCCAACACATGAGCTTTTGGAGGAACATTCCAGATCCAAATCATAAAGAAACCAACAAACAACACTTATTTAAATGATCTGTCTCTCTTAACCATCCTCTCCATTTAGCCAGACTCATTATTGACACCTCTGGTTAATATCTAGTGAAATGCCCGCTGATCCGCACATTCGACCAGCGCTTTCCCGTACCCAGCTGGTTCGCAAGCTCTGGGATGCTTCCTTCCTCGCTGAATGTCTATGCAAACTCCGCACCAGCTCGAGGTTCCCGTAGCACGGGACCCTGGCCTGCATTCCCTGCTGTCCAGTAACTTCCTCCCTGACTGTAGCAATTGTAAGCTCTCCTGGATTAAAGCCTGCTGACATCTATTTCCTAAGCGCTTGTGGACTAGTGACACTGAGTGAATGAAAGAGTGCCTCTGTGGGCAGCCTCTGTCCAGGGTCAGGTGCTGTCCCCTCTGGAGCCTAAAGCCCTACCTGTTAAACAATGCTATGAGATGATCAGGGACCAGGGCCAGCGACCCCCCCCCCCCCCCCCGTGCTGCCTAGCAGGGAAGCCACGTGACTTGACCCTAGAACTCGTTGGTGCCTGAGCAATTCACTAAGGACGAATCACTCAACCTACGGGCTGAGGACCAGCCAGGATTGCTTCTACTGAATCACATTCTGTGATTTGACCTGTCTGTGTAAAGAAAACGTTATTGTTCTTCTCAACCCCGCTTCTACAAAAGCACCATGAGCCGCTGGGAAGGCAGCTGGTTTCACGGGCACTCAGAGCTCAGAGCTTGAAGAGGCTCAGCCCCCTCCCCCAACCCTGCCGGCCTCCTCCTCCAGGTGGTGGGTGGGAGCAGCTCAGCGGAACTTGCGGCATCTGGCCAGGAGTATGCACAACACACGATGGACACGTTCTGAGAGTGTGTGTGTGTGTTGCTAGGGATTGAACCCAGGCACATTCTATCTCTGAGCTACAGCCCTTTTTATTTTGAAACGGGGTCTAGATAAGTTGTTGAGGCTGGCCTTGAACCTGTGGTCCTCCGGTTGCAGCCTCTCAAGTACTGGGATGATAGGAGTGTGCCACCAGGCTCAACTTAAATTTGTTTGTATGTTTGTTAACATATAAAAGAAATTCCCAGAAGATAAAGAGAACACACAAATGGAGGGCGAGGCACTGCTGCTGCGTTAACCCCATCACCAGCAGCTGCTGCGGTCCAGGTGAGGCTCTCAGGCCCCTCACGAGGCTCCTCCCATCCAGCTCTTCTGCCTGATCCGCATCCATCAGATGGACCTGAATTTGCCATTCGAAATAGCTCACTCCATATAGAAGGAGGTGACAAATGCTGCCCTCCTCAGGCAGAGCGTGGATGTGCAGCCGCTGCCACATCGTCAGACCCTGGCCCTGACCCTTGAGTAGGTGCCAAGGTGGCCAGAAGCCCCTTCTCCAGCTGGCCCTGCGGGGAGAAGGCCCAGCGTCCCTGCACGGCAGCACCACCCAGCGGCCACCTCTAGGAACAACCCAGCTCTGAGCTCAGATTCGGAGCAGAACCCCTTTCCAACACTCTCACCAGTGGACAGCAGAACAGGCGCTGCCTTATTTCCCTCTGGTCAGGACCACGGTTTCTCCTTTTCTGTTTGTTATTTCTTACAAGTCAGCTCAGAAACGCCTATTTCGAGAATATACTGCCACGGGCATCCCCGGTACCATCTTCCGTCTTTCTAATTTTGCTGTTCTGTCTCCCTGGGTTTTCCTGTACTTCTGCTTACACTCTTACTGTTGCTGTTAAATTACTGTGTCCATCGCCAATGGTTAGAGCCTATTGACTTAACATTCACATCGCTAAGACCATGTTTCCAAATATATGGATGTTTTGCTTGGAAAATTCCATATATCCTCCTCTCTTCCCCAATTTGTAAATGTTGGTAAGTCCATATTTAGAAATTGGTATTGCTAATATATGACAGAATTGCAATGATAAAAACAGAGGCAAAATTTGACACTATTACCTACTGAACAGAAACAATCTTAGCATAGATAAAGTGTAGAATTATGCATGGTTAAGAACAAAAGGCTGAGCCAGGCATGGTGACACACACCTGTAATTCCATTACTTGGGAAGCTGAGACAGGAAGATCACAGGTTCCAGGCCAGCCTCAGCAACTTAGGTCCCTGTGCAACTTAGCCAGACCCTATTTCAAAATAGGGTTGAGGGTGTAGTTGGAGGTAGAATGCCTCTGGGTTCAACCTCCAGTACCATAAAAAAGAACAAAAGAACAAAAGATTCTAGTATTTGGAATATTTTAGGACTAACTACCACTCAACAATAAAAGGACAAAATAACTCAATTAAATATGAACAAAGGATTTGAATAGGCATTTCTCTAAGAGGAGACATACAAACGGCCAATTCACACATGAAAGGATGCTTGACATTACCAGCCACTGGGGAAATGCAGATCAAAAGCACAAGTGAAGAGCCGGCAGTGGTGCATACCTTTAATCCCAGCACTTGAGACAGGAGGACCCCAGATTCCAGGCCAGCCTCAGCAATTTCACAAGATCCTATCTCAAAATTAAAAAAAAATAAAAAGAAGTGGGGGTGTAGCTCAGTGGTAGAGTGTTCCTGGGTTCAATTCCCAGTACCCTTCCCCACCACACACACACACACACACACACACACACACACACACACGTGTGTGTGCATATAGTGAATGCCATTTCACACCCAGAGGGATAACAAGACAGTAACATGTGGAAAGACTGAGCCCTCATAAACTGCTGGTAGGGATGTAAAAATGATGCCGTCCTTTCACAAAAACCTAGCAGAATTACCATAGGACCCGTCAATTACATTTCAAGGAATACTGAAGGGAAATGAAACATACGTCTAGACAAAAACGTGTACATGAATGCTCATAGCAGCACTGCTCGTAATAGCAAAAAAAGTGGAAACACACAAATGCTCATCAATGGTGAACAGACAAATCAAGCAGAATATTATTCAGCCATAAAGAAGAATGAAGTAGTGATGTAGGTCACGCTTGGATGAAACACTGTGCGAAGTGGAAAAAGCCAGACACAAATAACCACAGACGTCATTATTTATGCAGAATATACAGCCTAGGCAAATCCGTGATGACAGAAAGTAGATTGGTGGTTGGGGGACAGATATGCAGGAGGGGGAGCGGGGAGGGACTGCTAACGGGACAAGGCTCCTTTTGGGAGTGATAGTAATGTCTGGAACCTTGTGAATAGGCTAAAAAATACAAAATTGTACAGCTTTAAGAAGGATACGTTTTATGGAATATCAATTATAAGGAGCACTTATACACTGTTAGTGGGATTATAAATGACTACAACCACTTTAGAGATCAATGGAGGTTCCTCAAAAGATTAGGAATGGAGCCCATATGACCCAGCTATACGACTCCTTGGTATCTTACCAAAAGAAGTAAAGTCACAATACTATAGTGATACATGCATAGCCCTGCTTATAGCAGCACAATTCACAATCGCCACATATGGAACCATCAACAGTTGAGATTAAAGAAAATGTATTATATACACACAATGGAGTTCCTCTTAGCCATAAAGAAGAAAAAAATTATATCATTTGCAAAAAAAAAAAAATGGATAGAACTAGAGAACATTATGCTAAGTGAAATCAGCCAGTTGCAGAAAGTCAAGGGTCATATGTTTTCTCTCATATGTGGAAACTAGAGAGAAAAATGGGAAACAAAGGGAACTTGATGAAAACAAGGAGAGAGACCAGTAGGCTGGTGGGAGGGGACTGGGGGAGGGAGGAGGAAGGGGGAAAACGAGGTCCAAAGAAAGGAACAGACCGAATAATATTATGTCCGTATATGAAGGTGTCACTACCAACCTGGCTGGTGTGTACAGGATAGGGAGGGCACAGAGGGAAGCACACGGAGGAATGTCGTGTGCATACATGAATGTATCACTTTGAACCTC
Source organism: Graphiurus murinus (assembly GCA_004027655.1). Classification (NCBI taxonomy): domain Eukaryota; kingdom Metazoa; phylum Chordata; class Mammalia; order Rodentia; family Gliridae; genus Graphiurus; species Graphiurus murinus. The sequence continues at coordinate 47,532 of PVLC010005857.1, read as the reverse complement.
ACTACTGTGTATAATCATATTGCACCAATAAAATTCTAAAAAAAAAAAAAAAAATTCAGAGAGACAGAACAAACATAAATACATTCTAAGAAACTCAACCTCCTAGACTTCATGTCAAAACTATGACACAGAAAAACAAACAGCAACATACAAGGAAAGGAGTGTTTTAAGGTCTCTTCTTACGGGCACATGGGGAGACATTACCAGGTTGAATTCTAAGGGTATTTTATGTTGGGTTGAACTGAATATGGAATGTAAGCCCCTCAGGGATTTTTTTTTTTTTTTTTTTTTTTACCTGTTTGCATCTCCAGTGCCTAGCATAGTGCCTGAAACACAGAAGGGGCCCAGCGAGCCTTTTCTGAGAATCGGTTGAATGAATGCGTTCCTGTGAAAAGGATTTGCTGCCCAGTAGCATTTCATCAGGAAAGTGTTTTGGTGGTGTGTGTCACTGACGCCCATGAGAGCCATGCATGGTGGCAGGGCTGTGGGGTCGGGAAGGAGGTTCCAAAGAATCCAGCTCCGGATCACTGAGCAGCCACCCTCTGCTTAATATCAAAACAGAAGAGCCCTGGCAAAATCAGAAGGGGCAGCTGCTCCCATCCAAAAAGCCTTGTCTCTCACAGGTCAGCCCTTATCCCTTGAGATCCAAAGCCACTGTGGCTTCCTGCTCTGTGACTGACACCTGGCAAAGTGATTTTCAGGCCGACCTCATGCTAGGGGGATCCTGGACGTAGCTTTTGGTCGGGCTCCAGCATGGGCCCCAGGGGCCCAGGCCCCGGGAGATCAATGAGGAGTACACGATGGCAAGGGAAGGCAAATTCTCAACAGTGATGGGGTCTGGGTCTAGAAGCTTCTCACATTCAGTTCCACAAGAATCGTGTGAGGTCACTGGGCCACACAGAGGTGAGGGGACACTCGTCGAGGGTCACTTGCTAGAGAAGGGAACAGCTGGGACTCGAGCCCAGGCTGCTGACCCCCAGAGCCCATTCTCTTTCTGTTCTGTGGACTGTGACCTGTTTATCTGCCAGCTCAGAGAGGCCCACCCTGTCCACCCTCCTGCTCTAGGGTGTATGTTCTATTTTCTTCAAACCAACTCATAGTTTTTTGTTTTTGCGGTACTGGGGATTGAACTCAGGGGCATTCTACCTCCGAGCTATACCCGTAGCCCTATTTTTTATTCTTTGTTTTGAAACAGGGTCTCACTAAGTTGCAGAGTGCCTCACTAGGTAGCTGAGTCTGGCCGCGAACCCGGATCCTCCGGTCTCAGCCTCCCAAATGCTGGGATTACAAGCGTGCACCACCATGCCCGGCTCCAACTCATAGTTTTAATGAAACCTGTTTAAACAGTGGCTGATGGACGAGGAGACAAAGAACAGGTAGATGAGAAAGTGATTCTCCACCACCTGGGGGAGAAGAGCGGTAATCAGAGTTAGTGGTGGGCAGAGAGAGGGTCCAGGGCTGCTGGCCTGGAGCACCTGGACACTCAAATGTCTGACCACCTGGGGCAGATGGGGCTGCATCTGGTGGAAGGAGCTGTCAGACATGGGGCATGGGAGGGGTGGAGGGAGCTGGGGCTCTGAGATGGGAGGTGATGGGTTGCAGGTACCAGAGGGCTGCAACAAGTGGTGGAGCCAGGCATGGTGGCACACACCTGTAATCCCAGTACTTGGGAAGCTGAGACAGGAGGACTGCAGGTTCAAGGCCAGCCTCAACAATGTAGTATGGCCCTCAGCAACTTAGCAGGACCCTGTTTCAAAATAAAAGATAAAAAGGGCCAGTGAGATCCAATGTGATGGAAACATAGGTGCACACAGCTCTTGGTGTATTTCAGTCCACATCTCACCCTGCTCCACCTCCCTCACCACATGTGTTAGTGAAACTGGTACTAATACCTTCACATATTGCCATCGAATTTTTGAACTGTTTCCTTCTTCAGCCTTACACTTTGAATTGTGGTTATGCTCTACGAAGAAAGCTATCTTGGTCCATTTTCTGTGACTATAATAAAATACCCGAGGCTGGGTAACTCATAAAGAGGTTTGTTTGGTTCATGATTCTGATAACTAGAGGGTCCATGTAGTTTAGTTCCAGCATCCTAGTGAGGACTTTGTGTTGCAAACACAGAAAGGGAACCTCTGTGAGCAGAAGGAGCACATGTGTGAGCAAAGAAGCAAGTGAGCAAGAAGGACCTGACTTGCTCTGTTCATAACAGTTTGCTCTTGCAGGAGCTCATCCATGCCTGGGGCATGACCTGTTCCTGCCAGGCAGCAGCTATCCATCCCTGAAGGCGGAGCCCTCCAACCTGGTCACTTCCCGACCGGTCTCACCTCTTGCAGGTCCCATCACCTCAATACCACCAGTCTGAGGACCAAATGTCCAGCACATGAGCTCCTGGGGAGCAAGCCACACTCACACCACAGCAGAAGCCCGTGGGCACCCCAGAAATCATAGTGCTCTACGACCAATGTGGAGAAGAGGCAAGAGGCACTCGTGCCTGGCAGAGGAGCAGAGAGGGAGACAGTGAGTCCTGGCAGCTGCTTCTCCTGTCTCCTGCTGCCTCGTGGGGTCCGTGCTCTTTGCTTTATTTGCTTTGCTTTTTATTTTCAGCAATTCTCATAGCACAGAGATGAATATGACTGGTAATTCATAAGGTTTATTTTTTAAATAATTTTAATGGTGCATTGTAATTATACAACAGCGAAATTCAAAGTGATCAATTTATATATGCATGCATATATAAACATGTGAGTATATATGCACACATATATATTACTTCCATATCCCACCCCACTCTCCCTCTCTGTACATAAGATTGGTAGTGGTATATTCATATATGGACCCAATATTATTTGATCTGTTTTCTCCCTCAAGCTTCCTTTTCCCCCTCCTGCTCTTCACCCCCTCCATCCCCTTCCACTCTTCTACTGTGCTCTCTCTTATCTGAAGAGAGATATCTATTTTCTCTTTGACTTCCACACATGAGAGAAAACATACAACCCTTAACTTTCTGAGACTGGCTGATCGCACTTAGCATAATGGCCTTAAATTTCATCCATTTTCCATCTGAAATTACAATAAAGGATTCAAGAAATCTAGGTTCCTATGAATCCTAAAAAAGAAAGAAGATAAAGTAGAAATGATGCATTTTCACTCCCCAAGGTCTATTAGGATCCTTAACAGAGACCAACTCTGCTTAATTTAGTCAGAAAAGGAATGTGTAAGAAGAAAATTGGATAGTCACCAGAAAAATGAAGAGGAATGCCAGAGGACTTCAAGACTTACCTCAGTAGTTCCCACTTATCTACAGTTTTTGCTTTCTGAGGTTTTAATTGGCTATGGTCGACTACGGTCAGAAAGTATCAAATGAAAAAAATTCCAGAAATAAACGATTCATCAAGTTTTAAATTGCATGCTGTTCTGAGTAGTGTGATGAAGTCTCATGCCATGCTGCCAGAGATGTAAACCATCCCTTTGTCCAAGGTTTCCACACTGTATATGCTACTCCCTGTTAGTCACTCAATAGCTATCTTGGTTATCAGAATGACTGTGGTGATCTTACAGTGCTTGTATTTAAGTGACCATTATTCTACTTAATAATGACCCCAAAGCACAAGAGTAGTGATGCCGGCAATTCAGATCAATGCTGCCCAAAGAGAAGCCATAAAGTTCCCCCCCTTTAAATTCTATCCTGTAGTTTTAGAATTACTTGTGTCCATATCTTACTGTTTATTGTGGTCAACTGACCAGAATAAATATGAATAGCAATAACACTTTTGGTGGAAAAATCAATCACGGGTTTGGATGAACATCCTTCTATGGTCCCTGTGTTAAAGTCTCTGCCTGCAGGGCAACACCGTGGGAGGTAGTGGAATCTTTAGGAGACTGCCTCTACTGGGAGTTCCTTAGGTTACCATGCCCTTGAAAGGGATCATGGGACCCTAGTTTATTCCTCTTCCTTTATCCTCTCTGGCTTGTGATCTTAGCTTCTCTGGGGGGCATTTTACATCCAAACCATAACACCTAGCATGTGCAAGGCCCAGTACTCCAAAACAAACAAACAAACAAATGGAAAATGAATTGGCTAAAATCGTATGCTTTTATACTAATACCCATAGCTCTCTGAGTGAAAAGAGATTTGCAAGATGAACCACCAACATCTCATTACAAGTCAGCATTAGCAAATGAACATTTGCTATAGATCCTGATGATAGAGAATGCTTACTTTGAATCCTGATTAGGTGAAATATCATCCCTCTCCCCCAAAAAAGAGTTCCATTCTTCTCATTATATTTGTCTTACAGGAAAATTATACTCAACTATTTTTGTTATATTTGATGTTACTATATTTGGGACTTCGTCAATAATTTTGTGGAAATTTGTTTTCTCTCTTGTGATAGTACCTACATAATAATATCCTTGATTTTACCTTTTGGTCTATGAAACCAAAACTGTCCCCTCTGCAGAAATAGCTCACTAATGCCTGGCCTACACTCAGCTATCTGTCAACATGCACTTCATGGCCCAGCACAATCAACATAAGGTGGCGCCTGTGAGGAATACAGAATTGTGGACCTCACCTCACAAATACTGACTTTTACTGAAATCCCCAGAGGATTCATATGCACATTAAAGCTTGAAAAGCTCTGCTCTGAGACTCTTTGGAAAAACGGTGAGTAGATACGTGCTTTGAGTTTGACTGCAGAACCTTCCAATGGCATCTTTCTCATGCACTCTGCTGCTCACACGCACATGGTGCTGTAACTGTCTTCCTGTCGCCATCACATAGTGGGGTAAATATGCTCTGGGTTGTGTAGTCCAGTCTGCTTCTAGATGGAGGCATCAGACATTGGAATGCTACAAACATTCCCATGTGTTTGTAGATATGCTGGATTGGACTCTGAAACTTACAACCCAACTACACTTCAAGGATCAGACACTTTAAAATCAACATACTACATGATTTTAGGATAAGGGAAATCCAGATTTTCATGGTCTCCTTCTTCCATTTGTGTTAGCAGGACTCAACAAGCTGGCTTCCTGGTGGTCTTGGTCCCTGTAGACTCTCCAAGGAGGTTGTTTGGAAATAGAGTTCCCTCCTGGAAAAGCTCATGTATCAGCAATGCAAAAGTGTTCAGAGGTGAAATAATTGAAGCATTAGATTTCTAATCTCATCAGTAGATAAATCCATCGATGATTAATAATTTGAATGGATTTACCGGGTGGTAACATAGGCAGTTGGGGCATGGCTGGAAAAGGCAGGACCTTGAGGGTGTGGTCTTGGGAGCTATGTATGTTCATGGGCCCCCTTCTCTCCCCGACTCTCTCTGATTCTGGCCTCCATGATGTGAGAGCTGCATCCCACTGCACACCCTGCCACCACCGCTGTCGCCATTTATGCTTCGGAGTTGGCCCTATGGAGTGAAACCACGAGCCCCAATAATCTTTCTTCCTCTAAGTTTTGTAAGTCAGGTATTTATATCACTGGGAATGATTCCTGAAACAGTGGTCCTGAACCATTTGTTTGGATAAAATGCCAACAGCATAAAAGGAATAAATAGAGGCCTTGGAATTTATCCACCCAAACCCAGAATGAAATACTTCCACCCAAGATTCCTTTTACAATGGCACGACTTGCTGCTCACCCCATTGTGTTCTGCCACACATCTCTGCTGCTACCAGTCTTCTTTGAAGCTTACAAAGAAGATAAAGTTTAGAGAATCCATATCAAACGCCTCCACTCCATCAATCCTCAATAACCAAGTGACTGCCATCTCAGCTTAAATTATGAGGATGCTCTGGAGGTGTACCACCATGCCTGCCTTATTGTTTGTATTCTTGATGATTGTCATTCTAACTGGAGTTAGAATCTCAGAGTAGTTTTGATTTGCATTTCCTTAATTGCTAATGATACTGAATATTTTTTCATAAATTTGTTGGCCATTTGTATTTCTTCTTTTGAGAAATGTCTATTCATTTCAGTGGCCCATTTTTAATTGAATTATTTGCTTTTTGGAGATGTTTTGATTTTGTGTATGTGTGTGTGAGGTGCTAGGGATTGAACCCAGGGACATTCTACCTCTGAGCTATACCCACAGTCCTATTTTATTTGGAAACAGGGTATCACTAAGTTGCTGAGGCTGGCATTGAACCTGCAACCCTCCTGTCTCAGTTTCCCAAGTATTGGGATTTCAGGTGTGCATCACCATGCCTGGCTGTTTTGAGTTCTTTAGATACTCTAGATATTGGGTCTCTATCAGAGGAGTACCTGGCAAAGATTTTCTCCCAATATGTAGGCTCTCTCTCTCTCTTCAGACTCTTGATTGTATCCTTTGCTGCATGTAAGCTTTCTAATTTGATGGCACCACATTTATTGATTGTCAAATTTACTTCCTAAGGAAGTAAAATGGAGAATCAATTTTTTGAGGAAGTCTCTATGTTAGAGAATTGGAGCTATACCTTCTTTTAGTAATTATAAAACTTCTGGTTTACTTTTGTTCAGGGTGAGAGATAGGGATCTATTTTCATTTTTCTACATATCTATATCCAGTTTTCCCAACACTATTTGTTGAAAAGGTTGTCTTTTATCTAGCATATGTTTTTGGTACCTTTGTCAAAAATCAACTGTAAGTGTGAGGGTTTATCTCTGCATCTTCTATTCTATTCTATTCTATTCTATTCGTCACTGTATCTCCTTTTGTGCCAATGCCATGATGTTTTCATTACAATATCTCTGTAGTATATTCTGAAATCAGGTATTGTGATGCCTCCTGCATGGCTCTTATTGCTCAGGAATGTTTTGGCTATTTGGATTTGTTGTTATTCTGAGCTATACCACCTTCAGCCTGGTGCATTCTTTCTCCAAAAAAGGAAGCATTCTTTGAAGAAAGAATGCACCTGGGCATTTTTCCTCTGAGCTATGCCCCCAGTCCTATTTTTAATTCTTTATTTTTAAACAGGGTCTCACTAAGTTGTGGAGTGCCTCACTAAGTAGCTGAGGTTGGCCACGAGCCTGCAATCCTCCTGTCTCAGCCTCCCAAGTACTGGGATTACAAGTGTGTACCACCACACCTGGCTCTATATTATTTTTTATTTGGAAACAGGGTCTCACTAAATTGCTGCAGATCTCACTAAATTATGAGGCTGGCCTTGAACTGTGATCCTCCTATCACAGCCTCCCAAGTACCAGGATTACAGACATGTGCCACCATGTCCAGCTCATAGCCTTATTTCTAACATTTTTATTAATTACTACCTTTTAAAAAATATTGGATGTGCCGCTACCATTTTTTTATACCTTCTAATCTGTTAATACGGAATGCACTGTTGAGCTTAGGGTATGAAATCAGGCGACAGTATAGTCTTGACCAAATTGCTTAATTCCTTCTAGCTTCAGTCTCCTTATCAGTGAAGTAAGGATGAAGACAGTACTGACCACAGAGTGCCCCTGTGAATATAAACAAAATGCCCAGCGCAGTGAATGCCCAGTAACTCCTTACTATAGCTGCTATGCTTGGTAGTCTCCAGTATCTTCAGAGCTAAGCACTGTAATACCCTGAAAGCATTTTGCAATCTCTTCTGTCTGCTGTACATTGCGGCCTTACATTGCTCCTGGTCACTGTCTAGCTATTCCTAAAGGAGTCTGGCAATTTCAGAGGACTCAAAAGCTCGCATGCCTGGCAATGTCATTTTGTGCCAACTGATGCTTTGAAAAACATTTGATTAACAGATTTTTGGTATTATTAGCTGTTTAGCTTTAATGTTAATGATGTTACTCCCTTTGCCAAATGGCATTATTTCTCTGCTTGTTTTTTGTTTTTTTCCCCTACTGGGGATTGAACCCAGGGCATTCTACCTTCAAGCTACATCCCTGGCCCTATTTACTTATTATTTGGAAACAGGATCTGGCTAAGTTGCTGAGAATCTCACTAAGTTTCTGAGGCTGGCCTCAAATCTGTAATCCTCCAGCCTCAGTCTCCCAAATGCTGGGATTCCCTGAATATGCCACCTGGCCCAGGTGCTATTTCTCTGCTGTTCTAGCACCATCTTACTGTATGGAAGTACAGAACAGTTAACTTTGAGTACAATGCTAACATTATAGTATTTTTGACTAACTTCTTTTTGAACAGTCTACTGAATCTAAAAACAAAGATTTTCATGTGTTTTGTTTTGTGGTACTGGGAAATGAACTCAGAGGCATTCTACTTCTGAGCTACACCCCCAACCTTTTAATTTTTGGTTTTGAAATGGCATCATTAGGTTGCTGAGAGTCTTGCTACTCACTGAGGCTGTTCTCCAACCTGCAATCCTCCTGTCTGAGCCTCTCAAGTGCTGGGAGAAGAGACATGGACCATGGTGCCTAGCCTATTTTGAATTTTAATAAGCCATCAGCTTCTGACACCCTACATTTTCCCCAATAGTCATTCTTTTTTTTCTTTATTTTTACATAGCCACTGTCTCATAGAAACAGCCTTTTGAAATTTTATTACTTTCCTATATATTACACTCTATTGTTATTTTGTGGTTGATAACATTTAAACTTTATAGTCCTGCAGATCACTGATAGAATTTCATTTTCTTGTGAGTGGCTGTTGTACAGTTTTCGGGTGCTTGGTTTGGATTTTATGGGGCTAGTTAAATGCAACAAACACTTATATCCATGATGACAAACACTTAATGATGTGTGTTTTATTGGTTGCAGTTCTATTTTCCTCTAAAGTATTTTCTTTTAAAATTAGAATATATAAAAAGGCTGCTGTGGCACTTGCCTATAATTCCAGTATTTGGGAGACTGAGACAAGAGGATCACAGGTTTGAGGCCAGCTTCAGTAACTTAGTGAGGCCCTCCACAGTTCAGTGAAACCCTGTTTCAAAATAAACAATAAAATCGGGCTGGAGTGTAGCTCAGAGGTAGAATGCCTCTGGGTTCAACCTTCAGTATCAAAAAAACAAGAGCAAGCTGGGCATGGTAGCACATACTTGTAATCCCAGTACTTGGGAGGCTGAGACAGGAGGATTGTAGGTTTGTGGCCAGCCTCAATTACTTAGTGAAGCCCTCTGCAACTTAGGGAGATCCTGTTTCAAAATAAAGAACAAAAAATGGGACTGAGGGTGTAGCTCGGAGATAGAATGCCCCTGGGTTCAATCCCCAGTACTGCAAAAAAAAACCAACAAAAAAACAAAACAAAACAAAAATAAAAACAAACAAGAGCATCCTAGGTTTCCATTTCAAAGAAACTGACAAACATTGGGGTGTATTTGCATAAGTAATGTCAGCAATGGGTCTGGATAAGACATATGTATCATAAGTCTTCATAATTCTAATTCAGTAGATGTTCCAATTTCCAGGAGTGAACCTTCTCTTCCCTAAGACGTCAGTAGGTGATAAGTCATTGTGTGATGGAATGGAAGAATGTTTTCACAAATGTGCCTCTGAAGCAGACTCACAGAATAGCAGATGGCATGCCATGGGGGGGCAGGAGTACAGAAGATAGGGTAATAGAGGGTGCATAAGAGAAAGGTTCCATTTAAACTTCTTTAGGAAGATTGCAGAGGAGTTCTGTATTGTACATAAAGTGCTGAAGAACTTTTATTTTACCTGAACTTCTTTTTCTATGCAGAAAGGTCAATTCTGAAGCCAGACATGGTGGCACACATCTCTAATCCAAGTATGTGGGAGGCTGAGACAGGAGGAACACAGGTTTGAGGTCAGCCTCAGCAACTTAACCAGGTCCTTAGCAGTTTAGTGAGACAGTTTCAAAATAAAAAATAAAAAGGGCTGGGGTGTAGCTTGTAGAATGCCCCTGGGTTCAATCCCCAGTACTACCAAAAAAAAAAAAAAAAAAAAAAAGGGAAGGAAGAAAAAAAGAAAGAAGCAAGGGAGGGAAAAGGTCAGTCAATTCTGCCCATGAGCACAATCATCCATTTTTTAGCTATAATTGAAGAGCTTACGATCCTTATAATTCTTGGTTGAGTTCATAAGGTTTCATTTTCCTCCAACTTCCGCATCTCTGTTCCAAGGAGGCCCTTAGAAACTTTTTTTTTTTTAAATTCTTGAAAAAGAATTAAAAAATTCCTAAGAATTTCCTTTCTGAATATGCCGGTGAGCTCTTTGCTCCTTTGCTTGGCCTAAAATCAGCCTCTTACGTATCTAGTTCATCTCTTGCTATTTGTTTTCCCTCTTGCAAAGAGGGAAAACACTCAGGGCATGCAAACTTTGTGGAAAAGGAAAGGAGGGGGGCAAATAGAATCAGGACCTAAAGAGGGAAAGAGAGCAAAGGTGTTCCACGGCTGTATAAGGGCTAGGCAGGGAGCAAAAAGGAAAATGGAGAAGCAGTTGGGAAGAGACGAGAGTGACGCCTGTAGGCTGGAAGTGACAAGGAAGCAGCCTCAGGAATGATGCAAGAGTTAAGAATGTGTACAAGCTAGGCGTGGTAGCACATGCCTGTTATCCCAGTACTAGGGAGGCTGAGGCAGGAGGATCTTAGGTCTGCAGACTGCCTTGGCAGCTTAGTGAGACCCTGTTTCCAACTAAAATAAAACAGGAAGCTTGGCATGGTGGTACACACTTGTAATCTCAATACTTGGGAGGCTGAGACAGGAGGATCAAAGGTTTGAGGCCAGCCTCAGCAACTTAATGAGGCTCTCTGCAACTTAGTGACCCCATTTCAAAATTTAAAAAAAAAAAATAATAAATAGGGCTGGGAGTATAGCTCCGATGTAGAATGCCCCTAGGTTCAACCCCCAGCAAATAAGTGAATGAATAAAATGAATAAATGAATGATGAATAAATAAATAAAAAATAATAGGGCTGGAGGTGTAGCTCAGAGGTAGTATGCCCCTGGGTTTAATCCCCAGTACCACAATTAAAAAAAAAAAAAAAGTATACAAACCTTTTAAAAAATTATGCTCTAAAAATTCAGTCCCAGTTAAAGTATTTGCAAATGTATTCTGCTTTTGGCCAGTCTAGAGTTAATTTATAAACACACACACACACACACACACACACACACACACACACACACACATCTCAAGACTTAGCTTGTTGTTGGGTTCAAGGTTGGTTTATACTTTTGTATTAATTATCCTAATTGCCCTTCTGGAAGGCAGTTTTTTTTTTTTTTCAAAGCAAATTACTATTTTTCATAAAAGTTGCTCATATAAAACTTACAATTGACCTGAGGGGGAGGGAGGGGGAGGGAACAGGGTGGGAATTGGGGAAGGGGTCAAAAGAGAATTGTGTGCAAATATGTTGTTAACAACTTGTACTTAACAAAGATGTATGCTACAATGCATGAATTACAATAAAAAATAAATTAAAAAAAACTTACAATTGCTTAACACAAAGCACATATGCTATAAAATGTAATTTCAAGGAATTTGTAATAGAGCATCAAGTAGGGATCTTAAAGAATCTCATAACATTTTTACTATGGAAGAACTATTAAAATGAATCCGCATCATCTTTAAGGATGTTCTTTTTTTTTTTTTTTTTTTTGGTATTGCAGATTGAACTCAGGGGCTTGCTTCCTCTGAGCTAGACACCCTAGCCCTATTTTATTTTTATTTTGAAACAGGATCTTACTAAGTTACTGAGGGTCTCACTAAGTTGCTGAGGCTGGTCTCAAACCTATGATCTTCCTATCTCAGTCTTCCAAGTTCTAGGATTATAGCCCTGCACCACCACAGCTAGCTAAAGTAACTGAACTTACACAAGAGAATACATGAAAAAATATATTAATGCTTCATTATTAATTATAAACAGCATTATTAATGCTGTTATTAAAGGACAGTAGGTAATAAAATATTTTTATTTTCTTATTTAACATACATTTTATTTGCATGATTATCTAACAGAATTTTTCAGTAAAAAGAGAGGTAATAATTAAAAATATAAGGGCTTCAATCTACATAAAAATTATTTTCTTCCAACAAGGACACAATATGGAATTAAAAAGTTTTTTAACTATTAGAAAATAAGTAGAGATTGACATTTCTAGTTGTTACATTAAGATCTGAGGTAAAGTACTGCAAGATGAATAAAAAATATATATTTAAAGGCTCATGATAAAGGAGTTCTTTTTTTTTTTTTTTTTTTTGAGGTACCAGGGATTGAACTCAGGGGCATTCTACCTCCGAGCTATACCCCCAGTCCTATTTTTTATTCTTTATTTTGAAACCGAGTCTCACTAAGTTGCGGAGTGCCTCACTAGGAGGAGTTCTTAATCTGCAAAAAAAACCTTGAATATAATTTAATTTGATGAATGGGCTATTAACTAAAATAGTTTATCTGTTTCAATTACTATTGATAAATCTATTTAATGGCATTGCAACTGCATATTATTCTGTCATACCATAAATTTATTAATGACCTATATTAACATTATTGTGAAGTAGAAATATTTAAGATTGCAATGGGGCATTGAGGTATGTCACAAAGTCTCCTTTATCCTCCTTACTTCCCTGTAATAAACATCTCTTACTTTGTATAAGTATACTGCTTTGTTAAAAAAAAAAAAAAAGTAACCTAGCTAGGCCTGGTGGCATGCATGCCTATAGTCCCAGCACTTGGGAGACAGAAGCTTGAGCACAGGAATTTGAAGCCATACCGGGCAACACAGTGAGACCCTACTTCAAAAGAAAAAAATAGAAGAGAGAAGATGTAATCAAGTAAGGCCTTCACATTAAAAATAGCTTTGTTTTGAGCCGGGCGTGGTGGCGCATGCTTGTAATCCTAGCATTCGGGAGGCTGAGACTGGAGGATCTGGGTTCACGGCCAGCCTCAGCTACCTGGTGAGGCACTCCGCAACTTAGTGAGACTCGGTTTCAAAATAAAGAATAAAAAATAGGGCTGGGGGAATAGCTCGGAGGTAGAATGCCCCTGAGTTCAATCCCCAGTACCACAAAAAAAAAAAAAAAAAAAAAAAAAAAAAGCTTTGTTTTGCTGGGCATCATGGTCCACACCTGTAATCTTAATAGTTGGGAGGCTAAGACAGGAAGATCACAGGTTTGAGGCCAATCTTAGCAACTTAGCAAGACCCTCAGCAATTTAGTGAGACCCTGTTTCCAACTAAAAAATAAAATAGAGCTAGGGGTCTAGCTCACAGGTCAAATGACGTTGGGTTCAATCCCTGGTACCAAGAAAAAAAAAAAGTAGCTTTGTTTTTCCTTCCCCTTATTAACCAAATATTGCATGTTTATTTTAAGAAACTAGAAAATTCTAGATAAGCAAAACCAATTCAATTAGTCTTCTATAGTTCTCACCCCAAGAGATTATCACCAATGCTATTTCAGTGTTATCTACCCACATTTGTTTTTCTTGTGCTTACATAAGCACACGTAGTTTTATTTCTGTACATTTATTGGTGCATTATAGTCTCACATTATAATGTAGTTCCTAGTGATGGTGGCATACACACACACAGCACTACAGCACCCCGCTTCTGTGTCTTTACACACTTACACACACACACACACACACACACACACACACACACACACACACTCTTATTGGTTCTATTTCTCTGGAGAATCCTAATTCAGGTGTCACCCTCTTTCTATACTCCATTGGGAGTCCTGAGATGCCTAAGGAAGAAACCCTAAAAGAGAAAAGAAATGAACTGATGTTTCCAAAGGAAGGCACACGCAGCCTGACCCGCTGGACCACATCAAGAACACCCAGGCAACAGCACTAGCTTGCGGCAGTGCAGGACTCAGAGTGTGGGGACAGAGCACAGTGGCTTTATTCATATGAATGAAGTCTCGGCCTGTGGCCACACAGGGAAGCCCTATTGGGTGTTCACCGCCTTTGTTTCCAGGAGAGCAGAGCACCTCACACTGGTGAGAGAGCGGGCAGCACTTTCCCAGTACACTGGCCAAAGCCGATGCGGTAACCTTCTCCCTGGCAGTGCCCTGGAACAGAGGAGGACAGGGTCAGTCGCTAAGCTGCTGGGCTCACCGAAACCAACGCCCAGGCAGCCACAGAGCTGGTCAGCACACAGCTGGGCCAGAAGCAGGAGGGCGACAACAGAATGATACACACAAAGCTTATATAAAATTGTATAATATGACCTACACATGCTCCCCAAAACTTTTTTCTTTTCTCTCTCTCTCATCCTCTCTTTCCCTCCCTCCCTTCTTTTCTTCCTTCCTTCCATCTCTACTAGAGATTAAAACTCAGGGGCATTCTAACCCAGACTACACCCCCAGCCCTTGCAATCTTCCTGTCTCAGCCTCCCAAGTACTAGGGTTACAGGTGTGCACCCACCATACTCAGCCTGCTACACACTTTAAATCATCTCTAGGTTACTTATAGTACCTAATACAATATAAATGCCATGCAAACAGTTGTTATACTGTTATACTATATTGTTTAGGGAACAGTCAAAAAAAAAAAAAAAAGGTCCACAGATGTTCAGTATGGCCGTCATTTCTTTTTCCTGAATTTTTCCAACCTGCAATTGATTGGATTGACAGATGCGGAACTCACAGACTAGGGGCGACTATACAGTTAAACTGGAATTAGAAAGGGCGTGCTGAGACTGTGAACACAGTTGGAGGGAAGTGAGCATGTGCTGCTTAATCCGGGGTATCATATGCCTCGGCCTTGAGTTCTGTTTGCATCACTTCTGCCAAATCTGCAAGGAACCTGCCACTGCTGTGTAACCTCGCTCAGGGAAAGGGGACATGCAGCAGAACCCGCACGGCCTCTCTGGTCTGTGGCTACTCACACTTGAAGTCCCTGGCAGCCGAGACTGGCAAAGAGCACAGCACGCCGCAGACACGGAACCCGGGCACATCAGAGTCAGCACCATGGCCAGATGGTCACAGCCTATGGGGAGCCTGGTGCCCTCGAGCAAGGAAACAGGTGAAGCCTGCTGCGCTGGCCACTCTCACCTGTGATGATGACTTCATCCCCATCCAGCAGGAACGTCCTCGTCTGTCCCTTCCCCAACTCTATGGCCTTCGTTCCCCTCCAGCACAGCTCCAGCATGGAGCCAAAGCTTTCTGGCTCCTTGATGAGGGGAAAGGGGGGAAACGGGTCATATGGAGTCATCTCCTGGAGAGGTGTCAGCTCTGCTGTGGACAGTACTCAGTGAGACCTGGGAGCCCCCACAAAGGCAGGGAGCCCCTTGCCCGAGCCCCCACCTCAGTCTTGGTGGGGCCACTGTAGATTCAGTGTGCTGCCCCGCCATCCCTCCCTCCACCCCCTGCTAGCCCAGGACTCGCTGAGTCGCTGGCCAGGGCCCAGGGGCCTTCTTTGGTGCCTACTCCCTGCTCTGGAGGACTCAGCTCACAAACCCAGACACTGTTACATTCATCCATTCGTAGTTCTGGGGGTTGAACTCAGGGATATCTTACCTCTGAACTGAACCCCCAGCCCGATTTTATTTTATTTTTTGTTTGAAACAGGGTCTTACTAGGTTGCTGAGAGTCTTGCTGGATCGTTAAGGCTGGTCTTGGACCTACGATCCTCCTATCTCAATCTCCCAAGTACTAGGATGACAGGCATGCACCGCCACGCCCAGCTCACTGTTACATTTAATAGCCTCCCATGTGGCACCATCAGCACCTCGCAGGGAGGGCCTGGCATATGGCACCCACTGTCCTTGCTTCTAAAGGCCTCGCAAGTCTACCCCAGGCTCCTGGAGGCACAGGGAAGGATAGAAACTGCCCCATGGCCACCTCATCCTGGGAGGGAGCAGAGTGATACGGCGATAATCGCAACACCATGGCTGTCTCCTGACCCTTCCCTTTGTCCTGCCAGTCTCTCTCAGCTGAATGCAGAACACAAACCCCTCTGTGCTCAGAGATAGAACAGGCGGGGGAGGGATGGACTTGTAGATCCGCCGGCCTCTGGCTTGCAAGGCAACACCTTCTCCACGGTAAGCCACGGGCCCTGCATATGCTGTGGAGGCTCCGCATGGGCAGCTCTCCGGGCATCTGAGACTCACCGATCCGCTGATGGTTCCAGAAGCCAAGAGGTCCCCGGGCCGCAGGTTGCAGCCATTGACAGAGTGGTGCGTGAGCTGCTGCAGCATGGTCCAGTACATGTTCTGAGGAAGAGGACACGAGCAGGCTGAGCAGCTGTGGACAGCGGGCACAGTGCCCTGGGTTCAATCCCAGTACAAAAAAATAAAAAGTACAACCACTCTGGAAAACTGTCCAAAAGTCCTCCTAGGCTGAGTACATATATACTCTGTAACCCAGCAATTCCACTTGTACACATAAATGTACCAAAAGATGTGTTCTAGAATGTTCACAGTAATTCTACAAAGGCCAAAAAATGAAAACTACTTAATGTCCATCAGTAATAGAATGGATAAATCAATTGTCAAACACTGACTCAACGGAACACTACATAGCAAAGAAAAATATGAGCCATCAGTACTAATGGCAATATGGTCAAATATCTCACAAATCTAATATTCAAAGAAGCCAGGTAGAGAAGAATTCACTTGACTGTAATTCTATAACATTGGAAAATAGACAAAAATTAACGTATGGTTTAAGAGAAGAAATTAATGTATGGTAAGAGAAGGCTTAGAGAAGGTAACCCTTGCTAGAGTCATGATTACGTGACCTGCTGAGAGGCTGGAAATTTCCCCTTTCTGAGGTGGGTGCTGGGAGAACAGGGATGTTCACTCCTTGGACTCTACATTTACAGGTTGTAGGTATGTGTATTGTGTTTTGATGAAAAAGTTCACTTAAAAAAAAGTAAGTCAGCTGGGCACGGTGGCACACGCTTGTAATCCCAGTATTTGGGAGGCTGAGACCGGAGGATGTGAGTTCAAGGCCAGCCTCAGCTACTTAGTGAGGTTCTCCGCAATTTTGTGAGACCCTGTTTCAAAATAAAGAATAAAAAATGGGACTGGGGGTATAGCTCAGGGGTAGAATGCCCCTGGGTTCAATCCCCAGTACCAAAATAATAATAATAATAATAATAATAATAATAATAATAATAATAATAATAATAATGTCACTCTCATCACTCTAGCCCCTGCAGGATCAGGGGAAGCAGAGCCTTGCTCTTACAGGAATATTTATCGTCCCCAAGAAAATCTCTGGCCATGTTTGTGTATCCTCCATCTCTCAAGAACTGTGTGGCCTCATGGCCATTTCTAGAAAGGGACAGACAGGGTCATGGCAACTCCACACCTTGAGGCTGATGCACTGTCCTATCCCAGAAGAGATGCTCTGCTCTTGTTCCTCCCAGGGAGAAAGAGCTCCCTCCTTCTCTGGCTTCCAAGAAACACCCCGGCCACTTCAAAGCTTACCTTGAAGTTGGACCTGCAGATGACGGCTGGCTGGCTCATTCCTTCTCCTGTAGCAAAGAGATGAGAAGTGATGCCAATGAAGACTTCATTTCCCTTATCACTCATCATTTTTAAACACCGTCCAGCGGCCCAAGCTTCCCATTGTCCGATACCATTTCACTTAGTTTGTGAAACAATAAACTCGGGGTGTGGGCGCTGGGAGACTTCTACAGACATGGTCTAGCCCAGGAAGGGCAAATCCATGCAGCAAAGCCACCACCTTTTCCTCCCACACCCACGACAGAGAGTCTTAACCGATTGTGGCACACGGGTCCTCCGAGACTAGAGGTAGCCTCAAAGTCCTGCCTAACGCCATGCTCCTGGAAGCCACAGACCAACGGCCAGGCGCCAGTTGACACTTATCTGTGATCTTCTGAATTCCTCTAATGATGGGCGGTGGGCTGGCTCACTATTCTAGTCATACTTATTGAACATCGACTGCAGGCAAGGTACCAGGCTACCGCTGCTCCATTTGTGAACAGTATTAATACTTAGAAAGCTCTTCCATCCCTTCAAAGTCTGGCTTCCTCTCTTGGTTCCGGCCGCCCATCCGAGGCAGCAAAGAACAGGTGTGCTCTTCAACCCCATAAAAGGTCAGGGTCCCCAAGCTGTGCCTCCCTGACCCCTTCACCCAGGCCCCAACTTACAACATCAGAACTGCAAATCTAGGACTGCATCTCCAGCCACTGCTTTCTTGATCATCTTGTCCCTTTCCCACAGTGCCCTCCTTCCCCTGGACATACCTGCCTCTACCCAGAAAGAAATAACCAAGAATAAAAACAAGACAGAAACAGACCCAAGGGCGCAATTGTGGGTAGGAAGACTGGCTAGAGCTGATGACCCTTGGGTTTAGTCTCAGCCTTGCTATTGGGCAGCTGAGTGATGTGGTGAATCCTTTTTCCTTTCTGAGCCTCAGTTTCCCAAACTGCAACATGAAAGCATGGGACTGGCTAAGTTTCCCAGAGGACCATGGTAGCCACGAGGGCCTTTCCTCCATGGAGCAGTCTTCTTCTCGAGGTCCATGTAGTGGTCCAGACCTCTACACAATTGACTTGCTTAGCCCTCACCCCCATACCACAAGATCAATGCCATTGTTATTCCATTTCACAGATGACAAACTAGGGCACAGACAGGTTGGGTAACTTGCCCCCGGCCCCATAGCTGGGCAGGAGCAGCACTGAGATTGGAGATCGATCGATCTCTCTCTCCTTCTCTTTCTCTTTCTCTAACACACACACACACACACACACACACACACACACACACACACACACACACACCCCTCCCTGCAGAGCAAGTCTCCTTACCATTAAGACTTCACAGATCTATTACAGAGCCAGGGGACTGCTTGGGACACGGGCCCTGCCTACAAGGCTGTAGGGGCTGGCCCAGGATATGGCTCAGAGGGCAAACCCACCACCAGGTCAGGCTTTTTTTTTTTTTTTGGTACTGGAGATTGAACCCAGGGGTATTCTACCTCTGAGCTACATGCCCAGCCCTTTTTACTTTTTGATTATTTTAAACAGGGTCTCTCTAAGTTGTTGAGGGCCTTGCTATGTTACTGAGGCTGGTTTCCAACCTGCAATCCTCCTGTCTCAGCCTCCCAAGTACTGGGATTACAGGTGTGTGCCACTGAGGTGAGGCTTTCTGATAAGCACTTGCTGAAATGCGCCACACGTTGTAAGGGGAGGGTCAGTGGCAGGATGGAACGAGGACCCTGATTGGGAGGCTGGAGAGGGCTGTCAAGTGCAGAGCGGGGGGGCCAGGCTCCATGCTTTCTGGCCCAAATAGCATAGAGTCCAGTGACAGGGTGGGTGTGATGTGGGCCTGGTGTGGTTCCCTCTGAGCACAAGCACATGCTCCACCCCCCTCTTTACAAGAGCCACACGTCTCCAGGCCTGGAGCAGGGGCCTCAGCTCCCACTTGCCAAAGCTCAGGAGCCATCGGGGTGACAGCACTTGGGCACGCACATCCGCTGACCCCTGGGCACCTCCACCCACCTGTGACCTACCTTTCAGGGCAACAGACAGGTTGATGTCAAATGTGTAGGGCTGGTCATGGCAGAGATATGGCAGGGGCTTGGGGTCCTGAGAAGAAAAAGCACAGGAAAGAGGTCTCTGGCAAGCCTGCCTGGGCTGAGCCCCCAGCAGCGACTGTTTTCCAGAAACAGAGGGTCCCATGTGGCAGGAGCGATCCTTCTCCAGGGACCCAGCACTGTGTCCCTGAACACTGTGTCCTTGACTGGAGAGTGAGGGTCAGTGTAGTTCTGTGTCCCAGGCTTTAAGAAGAGAAGTTAAGGAGAATGGCATCAGTAGGTCAAAGGTCACAGGGGCCAAACCAGAGATGCCTCAGAACACCAGGAGAAGGCTGAGCTGAGGGAAGGGGATGGCGGGAGGCCAGAGATGGGGACCGAAGCCCATGGGGAATGCCTGGGACAATGATAAGGGCAAGTGAAGCCCCCTGGAAGGCAGAGGGTCGAGGCAGTCAGCAGAAACAGGCCTGTCTTGTGCTGAAGCCAGCTAGGGAGGCAGCTTTGACAGCCAGGCCAGAAAGTCTGCTCTTTGGCTTAAAGCAGTGCTTTCCCAGAGTGTGACGCTAAGCGGACACGAGGTTACTCTCGACACTCTGAATGAATGAGTAGGGTCTGGTGTGTATGGTACTGGGGATGGAACCCAGGGGGTCGTGCACAGCTAGGCAAGCGCTCTACCCTGAGACCCGTCTCCAGCCTCCATGTGTTTCTGTTTATAGTTAGCGGTGTGGCTAGTGGTGCTGGCAGGGATACAGAGTTCCTTTTTTCAACATGTTAAGGTTTAGATTGGGAGCGGCTGTAGAGAAAAACATTAGATAAGTGAGAGTTCAGATGGAGCACGGGTGGTGATGGCTGTGTAGAAATGGCGTGGGAAGGGCTGGTATAGAGGCAGGTGGAACCCAGCCATCTCTGGCAGGGCCAGGCCAGCATCCTGGGGGGACAGGCCCAGACAGAGGGTGAGGGCTGGAGGGAGTGGGTGGGGGGGAGCAGCGGCCCCCAAGTGGCCCCGGTGAGGGCCGACAAGGCAGCTGATGGTGGCGACAGAGAGGTGATCAGGGAACTCACTGAGGAGGACAGGGAGACAGGACCTGGTGGCTTAAAATGATGGTGGCGGGGGCTGAGGGTGCTACGGCAGGAGAGTCAAGGGGGACGGGGTGGAGTGTGAGAGCTGCCCCTGGAACTTCACAGGGAGCGGGTTTGCAGGGAAAGACCCCAAGTTTGTTTTCAGCAGAGTAACCACGAGACTAGGCACAGGGAGACAGCCTCAGGGAGGGCCAGGAGGGAGAGGGGAAAGGGCTGGGCGCTCATCCAGGTTGTGTCTGCACAGAGGATACAGATGGAGTGAGGCACCAGGGGGGCCTAGAGACAGGTCACCAGAAGCCAAGGGTGAGAAAATGCTCAAGGCTGCAAGGAAGTCCTGGCCCCGGGGTCACGGGTGCACTTACCTGCTCTGGGTTAGGCACGGCAAAGGGCATGAGGGCATCCATGGGCACCACCCAGGGAGAGATGGTGGTTCCAAAGCTCTTCCCGAGAAACGGTCCCAGGGGGACATACTCCCACTGCTGGATGTCCCGAGCTATGAGAGAGGCACAGGTCCAGGGCTTACAAAGGCTGGACCAGGACTGGCCCCGATCCTGCCCTTGAACCAAGGAGCAAAGACACCTGGCACAGCCCTATCCATGGTGCTCTGGCCCCAACCACGCTGTCCCAGGACCAAGGGGAAAGAGCATTCAATGCTAAGGACAGAGGTCCACTGAGGGCACTGTGCCAGGTTATGGCAAAGAGAAGACTGGCCAAAGCATGGTGAGGATATCCCCCACTGAAATCTCTCTGTCTCTGTTCTTCATCTGTCCGGTGAAAATCATAATGCTACCAATAGCCCGTAGGGATCAGTGGGAGAGAACACTGGAGGTGTTAAGTCCAAGACCCGTCGCGTAAGTGCTCAATAAGTATCAGTGATTATGTCAGCCAGGTCCCGACTTGACATATAAGAAAGTTGGAGCTCAGAGAGATTAAAAACTAGCCCAAGTTCTCAGAGCCAAGGAAGCTTGTCTGGCACCCAAACCCAGACTCTCAGCCTGCTGCCTTTGACCAGCAACTGACCCAGGAAACCATCCAAGACTTCTGGGACTTTGTCCCAGTACCCACCTCCTTTTGTCCCCACCCACCCTCCCACCCCCACAGAGCACAGCACTCACAGTGAGCTCGGCCACCAATAATTACCACTCCAGTCGTTCATGAGGACCATTCCGAAAATGTGTTCGTGGGCCTTAGAAATGGGGATCGGCTCTCCAAATTTGTTCCCAGGGCCTACAAAGAAAGCCTGACATGGGGAAAGGTGATTAGAATCCAGGGTGACCTGCCACCCCAGGTCACTTGTCACCTAGAGAGCAAAGGCCAAGTATTTCCAAACCCTGGCCAGGGATCAGGATTGCCACAGGGCTCTGGCATGACTCCACTGTACCTTGAAGTCCTGAACCGCATCTGAACGGTCAGGTGACTGCCCCAGAAAAGCCTGCCTGAGCTGCCTCCTCTCATGCCTGAGCCCCACGGCGGCCTCTTCCCTTCTCTCCGTGCATCCCAGCCCACTCTACGCCTTCCTTCTCAAGCCATCCATGCTTTGCATTTTAAGATTTGGCAACAAGCCAGGCGTGGTGGCGCACACTTGTATTCCCAGTACTTGGGAAGCTGAGACTAGAGGATCTGGATTCAGATCCTCAGGCCAGCCTCAGCTACTTAGTGAGGACTTCCACAACTTACTGAGACCCTGTTCCAAAATAAAGAATAAAAAACAGGGCTGGGGGTGTAGCTCAGAGGTAGAATGTCCCTGGGTTCAGTCCCCAGTACCGCAAAAAAAAAAAAAAAAAAAAAAAAAGATTTGGCAACTATTATGAGGGTTGTGAAAAAATGAAAATATCAGGGTTCACCTTTTCACCTTCACGTCATCAAAAATTAAAAGGTTGCAGCCAGGAATGGTGGTACAGGTCTATGATCCCAAACCTTGGGAGGGTGAGAGAGGAGGATTGCAGATTCAAGGGTAGCCTCAGCAACTTAGTAAGAATCTCAGAAACTTAACTAAACCGGTTCAAAATAAAGAGGGCTGGGGGCATAGCTCAGACATAGACTGTCCCTGGGTGCACTCCACACCCTGATCTGTCACCCCACTGCCTCGAGAAACAAACAAACAAACAATAACAAAAAAACCCAGCATTGACATGATCTCTGTGAACCCCACGGAATATCCTGACATCATTAAGGGGAAAGCACTAGCTAGCACCAGCTACAACGCTTGCAAAACCAGGATGCCTGTTTTATTTATTCTGTGACAATGTTTAAATACTGCAAATTTTGCATCAAGATTTAAAAACAAAAAGAAAAACAAAAAACGCCCTAAGTACACCATCTCATAAAGATTCCCACCACTTCAAGTTCAGATCACTTGTCCCTCTGCCCCAGCCACTTCTCCATTCTCTTTGTGCCTTTTCTCTGTCTTGCCCTAATCCAGGGTTAACATCCGCCTCTGAGTCCTCCTTTCTCCCAGAAGGACCCAAACCAGGGGCCAGGCACTGCCCTGGCCAATCATGACTGAGAATTGTCCTGGAGTTTCCTGAGCCTCCCTCAATAGGGCTGCCAGGGGGGCAGAGGGCTGGTGGGGAACACCCTGCCCCCGGGGACTACTCAGCAGCACCCACCTATTTCCCTCCTCTGATCCAAATCCAAAGGAATCAGAGAGCAGAATCACAGCCACGGGGATCTGCGGTGAAGCTGGCTGGTTCTGCAGCCTGCCCCAACCAAACCTGGACTCTCAGCCACAGCTCACCTGGGTGGCCCTTGGGGCTTCTCCCCTTATGCTGGCAAGGAGGCAATGCTCTGAGCTTCCTGAGGCATCTCCTAAAAGCCTGGGTGTTGGCTGTGGGAGAGCCTCCTCCATCTGCTGCCTGCTTCGCCTCTCCCGACCTGGCTCCATCTATCCATCCAACAACCCAGTACATGCTGAAAACGCTGCCTACATTCTCAGAGCCTTCCTTCCTCCAGTTCGGCAACTCCTTCCCATGGCTCTCCTGATCCCTCGCCTCGGGGACTGCCCAGAGTTCTGCGTCTCTCTTAAAAAAGGCAGCTCTGAGCCGGGCATGGTGGCACACACTTGTAATCCCAGCATTTGGGAGGCTGAGCCCAGAGGATCCGGGTTCGTGCCCAGCCTCAGCTACCTAGTGAGGCACTCCACAACTTAGTGAGACCCTGTTTCAAAATAAAGAATAAAAAATAGGGCTGGGGGTATAGCTCAGAGGTAGAATGCCCCTGAGTTCAATCCCCAGTATCGCAAAAAAAAAAAAAAAGGCAGCTCTGCAGCACAAGGGACCATTGGGGTGATGGAACCAACCAAACCCATGTCAATATCCTGGCTGCATGCTGCAGAAAGGATCTTCAGGCTCTCTTTTGTTACTTAGAGTTGCATCTCAATGATCTCAAAATAAAATTTAATTTCTTTAAAGAAATGGAATGCTGAGCCGGGCGTGGTGGCGCATGCTTGTAATCCCAGCATTCGGGAGGCTGAGACCGGAGGATCCGGGTTTGCGGCCAGCCTCAGCTACCTAGTGAGGCAATCTGCAACTTAGTGAGACTCGGTTTCAAAATAAAGAATAAAAAAAATAGGGCTGGGGGTATAGCTCGGAGGTAGAATGCCCCTGAGTTCAATCCCCAGTACCACAAAAAAAAAAAAATAAAGAAATGGAATGCTGAAATGACCACAGTTTTGAGGTTGTGTGGGCCTAGCCGTAAATGCAATGGGACTAGCAAGGTCAGTTCTTGTGGTCATTCTGCCCTATGAAGTCCCCAAGAATGCTGAACCAGCAGATATTTGGCTCGTGTTCCCAAGGGACACACAGTTCTATTCCCACAAGACTCTGGCTGGCTACAGCACTTCAATCAACTGGTTGACACATAAGTATAGTGAGACCCTGCTTCAAAATAAAAAATAAAAATGGACTGGACTGGGGGTGTAGCTTGGAGGTAGAATGTCTTTGGGTTCAACCCACAGTACACACACACACACACACACACACACACACAAAGCAAATAAACAAACACCATGTTTTATGTGTGTGTGTGTGTGTGTGTGTGTATGTATGTATGTATGTATGTATTTATTTATTTATTTATGTATTTATTTATTTTGTGGTACTGGGGATTGAACCCAGAGGCATTCTACCTCCGAACTACATCCTCAGGCCTATTTTATTCTTTATTTTTGAAACAGTGTCTCACTAAGTTGCGGAGAGCCTCACTAAGTAGCTGAGGCTGGCCGCGAACCCGGATCCTCCAGTCTCAGCCTCCCAAATGCTGGGATTACAAGCGTGCACCACCACGCCCGGCTGTGTGTTTCTATTTAAAGACAACTTATTTAATATATTGTTGATTTATTAACATTGAACTTCCTGTCAAGAGCACTAGAACTTATCCTATAGGAGGCTTATCTAACATACATATTCTCTGTAAGGCACATCCTGGCCTTTGTGCTCGTAGGAACACAAGACAGCACTTGGGCACTGTACTTGGGAACCAATATAAATAGCAAAATCACTCAAAAAAGAACAAAAATGTGAAAAACATGGCACTAAATAGGCCACCAGAAGAACACAGCAGGAGAGCTGAAGTCAGCGAGTCACCTTACCTAAGCTCAGCTGGGGACCTGTGCACCAGGAGACACACATTTTTTACAATCCTGTGTATGTCCAAGAATGATCTCAAAAGCTCTGTGAGTACTAACTTGAGGGCTACAAATAATTTTCAGCACGTGAATCCAAAAATACAGAATCTATGAATAATGAGGATCGACTGCACTTTTTTTTTTTTGGTGGTGGTACTGGGGATGGAACCCAGAGGCTTTCTACCTCTGAGCTACATACAGCCCCAGCCTAGCCCTATTTTAGTTTTTATTTTGAAACAGGGTCTCACTAAGTTGCTGAAGCTGGCTGCAAATTTACAATCCTCCTGTCTCAGCCTCCCAAGTACTGGGATTACAAGCATGTGCCACCACGCCTGGCTCATCTGCACTTTTAATGGCCAGATGGGGCCATAGAAATGATACTCATATGGCTGAAGGTGCCTGAACCTTCCTGCAGGGCAACCATCCCAGGAAGACCTCTCCTCTCCTACTAAAAGGCTCATACCTACCCGTGTCAACAAGCCACCATGGCACAGGGGGTGTGGCTCAGTGATAGAGCACTTGGCTAGAATGTACAAGGACCTGTGTTCCATCCCTAGCGTGACTGAACACAGACAGATACATAGACACACAGACAGACAGACAGACAGACACACACACACACACACACACACACACACACACACACACACACATGCACCATGGCACAGCTCACCATTTCCAATTCCATGTCCAAGCGTTGGCTGGCACCATAGACAGGAGGCTTAGCTGGAATAAGACCAGGAAGAAAGGAGCTGCTGTGAGCGCCAGGCTACGGGATCACTGTGAAGGAACAGAGAGCTGGGCGCTGGCGGGGGTGCCACTAGGGTCACTTACAGTTATCAGGTCTCATCTGTCCCATGGGTCTTCGGATGGGGGTGCCGGACACGACGACAGAGGAGGCGCGGCCATGGTAGCCCACTGGTAAGTGCAGCCTGATGAAGGAAGGTGAGGGAGTGCTGGGCGTCAACAAGGTTGCACGTTTTAAAATAAAATTTAAAAAGAAATGAAGGCGCTGGGCGTGGTGTAATCCCAATACTTGGCAGACTGAGACAAGAGGATTGCGGGTTTGAGGCCAGCCTTAGCAACTCAGTGAGGCCCTCAACAATTTAATGAAATCTTGTTTCTAAATTAAAAATTAGTAAAATAGGGCTGAGGGTGTAGCTCAGAGGTCTAATACTCCTGAGTTCAATCCCCAGTATAAGAAAGATAAAAGGAAGAAAGAAAGAAAGAAAGAAGAAAGGAAGGAAAGAATAAAGAGAGAGAGAAAAGACACAAAGTCTGGGCATGGTGGTACATGACTGTAATTTTAGTTCTTGGGAGGCTGAGACAGGAGGATTGCTGGTTCAGTGCCAGCCTGAGCAACTTAGTAAGATCTTGTTTCCAAACGAAACAAAAAACAACAACAGAGGTTGGGGGGTTGGGGGGGTAAGAATCCACCTGGGGTTCAATTCCTAGTAACAACTTAAAAGAAAGAAAGAAACAAAGAGTCAACATATATACAGGGTTCAAAAACCAAAAGCACATATGCGCTCTAAGAGTGGCCCTGGCTTGGCAGAGGTCACCCACTAGGAAGAGGTGGCCCTTCCCTGAGATTCAATTCCACGTCTCTCGAACTACAAGGTTCTGCTGCTTCTTTTATGGCCAAATCCCCACCTAATCCAAGGGCACCCCGGGAATAGATCATAAAGCTCAAAGCAGAAGAGTCATCCCAGGGCAACAGGAACACAGTAAGTAAATAAAAAAGGAAAGTATCCCTAAATAGCAAAACACTCCAACATGATTTAAAATAGCCGGGTATGGTGGTGCACATCTGTAATCTTAGTACTCGGAAAATTGACACAGGAAGCTCACAAGTTCAAGGTCAGTCTCAGCAACTTAGTGAGAATGCCCCTGGGTTCAACCTCCCCAGTACCAAAAAAAATAAAATAAAATAGCACAGCACCAATGCAAGGGGATCGACTGAACACACTGAGAACCGTACATAGGCAAAAATACAACGTAGGATAAAACGGATGCGTGCTCTGCACAATGGGAGAAGTTAGACCCTCTCATGCAGTGAATGGCAGCTCCCCAGAAGATATGGCCATGTTACAGCTTGGATTTAGAAGGTCCCTAGACCTCATGCTGTAGACAAGGCAGCCATGTTGGAGGTGGGACACAGTTGCTTGGAGGGATCCCTGGAGAAGTGGCCCAGGACAGTGTTTCCCAAGCAGGCTGCTGAAGTTTCTGGCTTTTTTTCTTTCCTGCCACCGTCAGCTGATAACAAGGAATATCCCTCTCTCTCTCTCTCTCTCTCTCTCTCTCTCTCTCTCTCTCTCTCTCTTTCCTGCCATCATGCCCCTGAAAACCTATAGCCTCGGCTCCCGCTTGGCAGTTGGTGCAAATGGACTACATATGTGGACTGAACTCTTTAGACCCATAAGCAAATAAGTGTTTCTTCCTCTAAGTCCTGCATGTCAGGTCAGACAGAGGTGAGGATGCTGATGGAAACAGACCAGATCCTAGCCACCACCAACCCACCCACCCCAGGAAATGTGGAAAGAGTCTTTGAGATCAGGTCATCTGGCGGGAGGGAGGTCCCATATCCAAAAGTGCTCTTTTAAGAGAGAGAAGACATGGAGAAGAGAGAGGCAAAGACAGCAGTGACACAGCCACAAGGCATGCCTGCAGTCACCAGAATGAACGTGGCCAGGGAGTGGACAGTCACCAGGAAACTTTGGCAGGAGCACAGCCCTGCTGACACCTTGATTTCAGACTCCCAGCCTGCAGAACTGTGACAGAGTAAGTTTCTGTTGTCAGAAGCCACCCGGAGGTGGTACTTTGTTACAACAGCCTCAGCAAACAAATAGAGATCCACATCTCACCTCACATGTAAAAGGACATTCCAGATGGATTAGAGATCTAAATGCACAAGGAAAGAAAGTGTTAGGAAAAGTGTAAGGAAAAAAATCCACAAAGAAAGAAAGTGTTAGGGGAAAATACAACAGAATGCTCACAGATAGTTTACAAACCAAAGAATCCAGAAGGACTGCATTGACTCACAAAATCAAATTCCAACCTCTGTTCTCTAGACAAAGGCGTTTATGGGCCCTGTGTCATGGCCCCACATCAGGGCCACAGCCCTGGCGAGAGGACCAGAAGCTGAGGCAACTGTTTCCAGAGGCCACAACATCATCATCACTTTCTACCTTCCTCCCCAGTTTGCTTTAACCTAAGGGGGGCTTAGCAGCTCCTGGGAAAAACATACTGCTGGAAATAGACAGACTTTGAACTCATCCAAACATCCAGTCCAGACCATACCAGTTGGGCATCAAAGCAGCCTCCTTGCCCCGGAACATGATTCCAACGTTGGTAGCATGCTGCCGAGAGGAATAGAAGTCCGTGTAGTCTCCTGCAGAAGAAAGACCCAAGGCAGGCCATCAGCGACCCACACAATCTCCAGTTCCAAGGACAGGGGGGTGGGCATGCTCACAAGTTTGCACATCCCAAAGCTCAAACTCTTTTGGTAGTGATAGCACCAAATGCAATATACAACAGCCTCACTAGAGATTCATTTCTAGAGCCCCTCAACTGACAGACATAGAAGAAATAAGGGGTTGAAATATTCTGAAACAGACGCTGGAATTTGTTTTTGTTTTGTGGCATTGGGGATTGAGCCCGGGAGCATTCTACCTCCATGCTACACCCCAGCCCTTTTCATTTTTATTTTGAAGTAGGGTCTTGCTAAATTGCTGAGGGTTTTGCTAATTTGCTAAAGGTGGCCTCGAACCTGCAATCCTTCTGTCTCAGCCTCCTGAGAGCTGGGATTACAGACGTGCACCACATCTGACTTGGAATTTGAATATGAAGTGTTTCACACTACTCACTTTCTTGGACTTCCAATTTCTTTTTTTGATACTGGGGATTGAACCTAGGGACATTCAATCATTGAGCTATTCCCCCAGCCCTATTTAATTTTTGATTTTTAAACAAGGTCTCATTAAATGACTGCATGCTAGCCTTGAACCTGTGATTCTCCAATCTCAGCCTCCCAAGTACTGGGATTACAGGTGTGCATGCACTACCACACCCAGCATTGGGCTTCCCACTTCTATGATACACAAAACGGCATATGACTCCACATGGGAACTCTCCTTGCCACACCTTGGCAGTGCTTTGCAAGCTATGAGCACCCTTTTCTCATTGGAGGAATGAACTAAGATCTATAGAAAAATATAGTTGGAATAGTTTACTTGTTTATCCTCCCCCCCAAAAGCCGAGTCCCCCAATCCTAGCAGCCTAGACTAGAAGTGGAAATGGGGAAGGACGAGGCAAGAAAGCAGTCTAAAGGCCGACACAATAAGGGGTTGGATGGACAGAGCCATAATTGCTGCTTCCCACCTTCGGTACCAGAGCACAAAATTTACAGCTGAGAAATCCATCAAAAGAACAAATCCATAACAAACAACCACCCACCACCACCAAAAAAAAAAAAAAAAAAAAGAAGAAGAAGAAGAAAAAGAAAAAAGGAAAGTAAGGAAGCTGGGCATGGTGGCACATACCTGTACTTGGGAGGCTGAGACAGGAGGATCGTAGATTCAAGGCCAGCCTCAGGTACTTAGCAAGAAACCCCTAGCCAACTTAGCAAGACCCTCAGCAACTTAGTGAGACCCTGTATCAAAATAAAAAGGGCTGGGGGTATAACTTGAAAGTAGAATGCTTCTGGCTTCAATCCCCAGTACCAAAAAAAAAAAAAAAAAAGGAATCTCTAAAGGAAAACTGTTTGGCAAAAAAGAACCAAGTGCATGAGGGGAAGCAGCCCATACTTGATCCCATCCTCCAAGACACCAGCATAGAGGACTTGAGAGTCCCATCTCCAGGGGACAGGGCCAGCAGGCCTCTGAGCACACAGGCACCCAGGCAAACCTAACAGTTGAGCCCCAGACCCCCACACTCCACCCCCCAACCTGATGGACAGGGATGCAGCACAGCGCCTCTGGTCCAGCCTCTCTCTGCTTCAGGTTAAGAAAGTCACACCACTTCCAACTTCCTGATTCAAAGTCCAACCAGAAGGCCTACCAAGTACACAAGTGGACCCTGCACAGCCCTCTGGCCTCCTTCCTCAAAACCACTCGCTCATGACAACTCAGAGCACTTACCCCACAGCCTTTTGG
Source organism: Graphiurus murinus (assembly GCA_004027655.1). Taxonomy (NCBI): domain Eukaryota; kingdom Metazoa; phylum Chordata; class Mammalia; order Rodentia; family Gliridae; genus Graphiurus; species Graphiurus murinus. The sequence goes on along the minus strand of PVLC010005857.1, from coordinate 17,331 downwards.
GAAGGGAAAGCAATCTGCTGTGCAGGGAGCCATGTAGCTAGCCACAAACTTGAGCAGCTTGCAACTCCCCTGGATGAGCACAGGCCCTGAGACAGTCTGAGACCAGTCGGGGCTGGGGACCAGGTAATAGCCTGGAGCCCTTACTCCATTTCCTCTTTCATCAGGACATGAAGACCAGCTCTTTGTTCCTTTAAACTGCTCATGCTGTCTTAGTAATCAGACAGTACTCACCTATGGTGGCTGGAAGATGCATTGTGGCTGAAGCCTGGGAGGTGAAAGCACTAAAACACAGAACCAGAAGCTTCAAGGTCATGCAAATAGTAAAGCAAGGCCCCTGCTCCAGTCACCCACCTGCAGGCTCAGCCCAGACCACCCACAGAGCCCTGCTTGCTATCTCTAGTGGGCACCTCTAGGCTGGATGAGGACCAAGGCTAGGCTGAACTGGGCCACACCATGGAGGAGAACACTAAATCCATAAGGCCTCACCTACATCGAACTCTAGAAAACAAGGCTCGGGTGGTAGGAACTGCTACTCTAGAAACCAGATCCACTGAAGAATGGTAGACCACAGCAGTGGGACAGTGGGCCTGGCCTGGCAGCTCCAGCGCAGACAGCAGGGAATCCCAGGCCACCCAGAGCCCTCCCACCAGTCAGCTCCCCAGCGAAGGCTGGAGGGAGGCAGCCTAACTCAGCCAGGCCGAGGCAGCCAAGCCGTGCCTCCAAATGGCACTCCCACCCAGTCTGTCTCCCTGGCCATGTCCCTCCTTGTACCAGGGTCCAGGTGTTCCTCACCGCTGCCGAAGCGCTGGGTCATCCCTGAGCCTGGCTTGGTTGGCAGACAGCAAGTTCTGCAAGAGTGATCTCGCCTCCTTCCAGGCAGCCTGACCCAGGCCCATGAAGCTGTTGAGAGTTGGCTACGCCCAAAACAGGGAGAAAGAAGGTTGTGCATGGGCAAGCCGCGGGAGTACCCCTCCTGTTCGAGGGAGGCGGCCACAGTGCCAGGGCCCTGCCCCTCCTCCCCATTCATTCAAATGTTCAGGACCTTTGCTCTTCGTTTTGTGATTTATGCATCAGCTGGAGAAAGTCATCACCCACCCCCCCTCCCTCCCCTCCTCCCTTCCTTCCTTTCTTCCTTCATCCCTCTTTCTCTCCATCTCTCCTTTCCTTCCTTTTTTTACCTTTCTTTTTTTTTTTTTTTGGAAGGGGAGGGGTGCTGGGGATTGAACCCAGGGGCATTCTACCTCCAAGCTACACCACCAGCCCTATTTTATTTTTTATTTGGAAGTAGGGTCTTGCCAAGTTTTAAGAGCTTCGCTAAGTTGCTGAGGCTGGCTTTGAACCCATAATCCTTCTGTCTCAACCTCCCAAGTACTGGGATTAAAGGCCAAGCACCACCACATGTGGCTAATCACCTTTCTTGATCCTGCTTCCTGCCCTCCTGGGCTTGCACACAACTGACAAAACCCAGGAGCTGCTGTCCAGATGACAATTGGTTAAGCCTGGCCTGGCATGCAGCCTCAGGCGGTTCTGCTCCTCCAGGGGAGGTCCATTCTGGTTTTCAGGGCTATTGGTTAATCTCTTCCCCAACCCCATAAGTTAAGAAGGGGTTTCCTAGGCAGAGAAGCATGGCAGGGACAGCACCTGTGTAAGTTAAGTGTCAGAAGTCCAGCCCCAGCTCTAATACTTCTAGCTATGTAACCAGAGAGAATCACAGCTCATCCCAGACACACATGTCCCTGTGCACCTCGTGATGACTCTGATTCCTATGCAGAGGGCAGCTGGGAGGACTGAAGGAGGGGATGTGTGAATAGTTTCTGGCACATAGTAGGTGCTTGATAAATACCTCTCCTTCTGCCCAGGTATCACAAAGATGGAAATCAAAGGAGCGTCCTCCCTTGGGGCCTGTGCAGGACTTGGCCAGGCAGAGGCTCAAGCAGCTCAATGAAGAAAGAAGCTAGAGTTCTACCAGAGCCCCATCTCGGAGGTAACTTAATTGGGAAAGACCCGGACTGCAGAGACACTGCTACTCTTGTCATTTAGGAGCCCACCTGGAGGTGAGAAGCCACCTGAGGTGTCCCAAGGCCACCAACCTGCCAGCTGATGTATCTCGCAAGAGCCTCAGCTTTATCTGTGTAAAACCTGGGACCTGTGAAGGTACCGCCTCTGCCCAAGGTGGAAGGCGAAGAGTATTTACTCGGTGGGCGTTTGCAGTAAGTGCCAGAGATCAGGGACAAGCCACGTACGATGTCCTACCTCACTAAAGACATCCTGGTGTTTGCAGAGGACAGGCCCGGTGAAGAGGTGCTTAATGGCACTCAGGTCCAGGATCTGGTCACCAATGGCCACACCAATCCGTGGCCTCGGCTGGGAGGAAGACAGCGTGGTTAGCACTGGGGATAGTTTCTGGCAGACTTGGCTTATTTAGTCAACAGCCTATTTTTATTTATTCATTTTTGGTACTAGGGACTGAACCTAGGAGTATTATATCTCCAAGTCTACCCCCCCCCCCTTTTTTTAAACAGGGCTAAGTTGCTAAGGGTCTTGTTCAGTTGCTGGGGCTGGCCTCAAATTTGCAACCCCCCTGTCTCAGCCTCCCAATTACTGGGATTGCAGGTGTGCACCACCATGCCTGGTTACCAGTCTATCCATTAAAGATCCTGTGAGTCCCCCTTTAGATTGCCCTTATGGAGAGAGGGCCTAGGAACTGGATCCTCAGCATCCTACCCCAGCTCCTTTCTCTGCTTCCAAGACAAGAAGAAAAAAGAATCTGTGTTCCCTCAATGGGAAAGAAACCAAATACCCCTTTGAAGTGGGAGAAGGACAGGGAGCCTAGTCCAAGCTCCTTATCCAGTCAAAGTCCCCTGCAAAATTCTCCAGGCAGCGCTAAAATGGCTCTGGTAATGAGCAGCTCACCAAGTGGCCTTACCAAGCAGCTGGAATATTTTTCAGACTGAACCTAGGCCTTTGCTCAGGGAACTCCATCCGTGTGGCAAAACAATGAGTGCTCCCGACTCAGTGCTCAGGGCCAGCTAGCATAGAAGAACCAGCCTCTGTTGTAGAGCTCAGATTGCCGGGAGCTGCACAAAACCACACTGCGCAGGCCTGTCGGAGATTTTGTTTTCTGCACTATAAAATCCCAGCATCAGCTATAATAAGATACTTCAACTCTTTGACAAAGTCTGGTCTTTGACCTCCCCCATCCTCCACTCCAACCCTGAGCGTTGTTGGTCAACAAAGAACCAGAGAGCCTGTTTGCAGACCCCACCTCCCTAGGGCTCTGTCCTGGGTCATACTTCTAGATCTCCTGAACCTCCAGATTAGCCATTTCAGTTCCAAGGGAGCTGAGCGGCGGGATGTTTGGCTGGCTTTATCTCTAATCGTTGCTCATTGTGGTTGGCTTGGAGAGGCTAGCCCTCTCTTCATGCACGTCAGCTGTACACCAGAGCCCTCCCCTGGCCCTGAGGCCTCAGGTTCAGCTGCCCTGGAGACCAGAGTGACTTGATTCCAGGCTAGTCCCTGGAGCAGGCTGCCTGGAGAGCCTGGCTGCTCATTCCCAGCTCTGCTAACTCTGAGCCTCAGTCTTTCCCTCTGGGATATGGGAACTGCTGTGAAGGACACAGGGCTGAGCCACCTGGATCCAGGTGGCCATCTACTCAGGCAAGAGTCTAGGGCTATTCCTCTGACCTTGGCCCCCACGCCCAGCTGAAGGCAAGAGGGAGTCACCACCACAGGACAAGTTTTAACATGTAATCGCAAATGCTGCTGTCTGCTTCGCCAGCTGTGAAGGAAGCCTAGGAGCTTCAGGTGGCAAGTCGCTGCGCTTGTGCTCTGAACTATGATCAGAGGACCCAAAAAAAGCAGTTGAGAGAGTGAGTCACTCCACTTTTTCTTTTTGCGTGGCACTGGGGATGGGACCAGGGGCTCTCTACCACTGAGTTACACTCTGAGCACCTTTCTTTTCTATTTTCTGGTACTGGGGATTGAACCCAGGAGCATTCCACCTCCAAGCGACATTCCTAGCCCTTTTTATTTTTATTTATTTATTTTTTTTTAATTTTGAAACAGGGTCTTGCTAAGTTGCTAAGGCTGGCCACTGGGTCACTTTTTATTTTGAGACAGGCTCTCACTAAGTTGCCCAGGCTGGCCTCAAACCTGTGATCCTCCTACCTCACCCTCCCAAATATTGGTATTACAGGTGTGTACCACCATGCCAGGCTAGTTCTTCTACTTTTAATGTGGAAAATTATTTTTTTCAGTGCCAGACTAGAAGGTTTGGGGTGGTGGTAGGGGGGACAGTATCCTTTGGCTCCTGGAGCACTCTGTCACTAACTATCCTATCACCTTGAACAAGCCCCTGGTCCTCTGGGCCTCAGTTTACCCTATAATTGAGGCAGAAGCACTAAGGAGGGATATCTCTTTTGTCTAGCTTCAAAAGAATGAATGCATATAGCCTGTTTTATACCATGTGTTCATACTGAGTCATCCAAAAGAAAGCTCCACCTCTCAGCCATATAAGGGAAAGTATGAAATTGGAAGGCTGACAGATGTGGGGTCCAATCCCAAATCTGCCTTTTACTGGCTGTAAAATCTAAAGCATGAGTCTGAACCTCAGTTTGCTCATCTGTAAAGTGGGAACAGTAACACAATGGTAGGTTTGCCGTGAGAATTCAATTAGTATCTGTAAATCCCTCAACACAAGAACAGATAAGAGTTGACACTATTCATTTGAGAAACATTCAAGAAGCAGAGCACTTATGAGGCTTCTAAGTCACCGTGGAGAGAGGAGTGACTTGATTCCTGCCCTCCAGATGCAAAAGGCAACACAGGGTGGTGAGAGACCCCAAGCACGGATGGGGGATGGGGTGCTAGTGGGGAGCTCATTCCAGCAGCATGCTTGGGGGAGCCTCTCTGAGGAGCTGACATTTAAGCTAACTCCTGAGTAGTAAGAAATCAGGACATGGGCAATAAAAGGAAGAGCGTTTCAGGCAGAAGAAATGACACATGCTAAGTCCCCGAGGCAGAAAGTGCTCTTAGTGTGTCATACAGACTGAAAGGCAACTAGATAGACTGAAGAGAGCAGAGGCCAGGAGGGAGAGGCAGGGCCAGACTTTAACAAGGCACTTTGCAAACCAGCCTCCAGACTGCTAGCCCCATTTCTCAGAGCCACTGTCCCTGCCTTCATAGAGAACATTATTATATGTTCCACTAGTCCAGGAGCAACCAGACATGGAGGGAGGGTAACCCCTGCAATCCTTAATCCCCAATTCCCAGCACCATGTCTGGCTTGGAGTTGAGGTTTCTAAGCAATTGCTGCATAAAATAATGTGATGGCTGGATTAATTCACTGTTGTTCCGCACAAATTAAGGGCTGGCTGTGAACAGAAGGGAAGAGAGGTTTTGCTTTGGCCACTAGGGACCCTCAAGAGGCAGCCACCAGTTGAAGCCCTTTTGGCCTTCTAGAATGTTCAGAGCCTTCAAGATGCCAGTATCTGCAATGGCAGAGTTAGATGAGGCCTGTACAGCTTGAAGGCCTGGAGCCTTCTGAAAGGCCAAATCTCGACCCCAGCACTCTTGTCAGAGGGCACTTCAAAACGGAGCTCTCACCCAGAAATCCCTGGTAGCTGCCTTGAACATTCTAGTAATGAAATTTCAGGGTGTGGTGACTGACTAAGGGGTTTTCATTCTTAATTCCTCTAGGAAAGCAAATCAGTTCAAGCCTCTCACAGATGTTCCACACATGCCTGCAATCCTAGTACTTGAGAGGCTGAGACAGGATTGCAGGTTCAAGGACAGCCTCAACAACATTAGTGAGATTCTCAGAAACTTAGTGAGACCCTGTCTCAAAATAAAAAATATTTAAATAGGGCTGGGAGTGTAGCTCAGAGGTAGAATGCCCCTGGGTTCCAGCCCTAGTACTCCCCTCCCCAGGTGTTCCTGTCTAATAGATCTGTGCCCCCAGGAAAGATGAGGACTTATCTGCTGAGGGCAAAGTGTAAGAGGAGGGTCCAGGGAGGGTACTGCCATCACAGGGTGATTGGCTAACACAAGTTAAGTTTTAACATGCCTCATCAGTGTGTCCCTTCAGAGGACTGTTGACTTTTTGTGTCCTTGCAACATATGGTTAGTCCTGCCAGTTGTGAAACCACAAGTTGCCTCTTCTAGAACAACACATTTGTCACTGGCAGAACCAAAAACGGCCAATCACTTGGGGCCATTGAGCAACCGTGAAGGGAGAGATCGCAGTTTCCAGGAAAGGGCCAACAGCCAAGAAGCCCATTTAGCAAACATTTCCTGGATACTGTGCGGTGCAAGTGGATTCGAGGGTTTTATGACTTACAAGGGCTGGACCAGAGTTTATATTTAAAGGCAAAAGTAGAAATATAAGTAAAAAACATCACACACAAATCCAAGGAAATCTGCTTTTCCCACTCAGAGACCCTCTTGTATATTTGCTGATAAACTCCCAGTTTTCAAAGACTTCTTCCTAATCACACTACACTTACAAGTTAAAGTTCCTTTCTCTACTCCCAAAGGGCATCTGATCAGCAAGGGAATTCCAGGGAGCTCACTCCAGACGCTGAAAGAATTCCAGACAGCAGCAAAGACTTGATCTCTCAGCCAGAAGGACTCCTGTGTCCCTCTGAGCCGCTAAAAATGCTAGAGTTTAACATTTTCTGGGTTCCAGGATCAGGGGCTAACTAGCTAAACGACCAGCCCTAGCCAGGCTTCCTGGGGGGAAGGAAATACCCTAACAACTTTGGAGTAGGCAGCAGAACAACTTTGGAGTAGGCAGCAGGACTGTGTGATCCCGTTTCTCGGTAACAATTATCGTTGTTCTCAGAGAGTTAACAATTCCATTTCATGTAGCATTTAATGCTCACACGACCTGTGGAAACAGGCTGAGACGTTAAATTATGTGCACAGCTAGAAAGTTACTGGGCGAGAGAAGAACCTACAAGTCCTCTCCCTGGATCGCTCTTCAAGACGAAAACGCCCCCACCCCTCCCGCTCTCCGCTCCCCTCCACGCCCTCCCGAGCCCGCAGCAGCTCACGTTGCTTTGGGTGGAGAAGATGCCATAGGGCAGGTTGTGGATGGGGAAGTCGCAATCCTCGGCCACTGGGATGAAGGACATGCTGGCGAGCACTGGGCAGGGGAAGGGCGGTGAGCTCAGGGCCGCGGGCGGGACTGCACCCGATCGCTGCGCTCAGGCCAGTTTGCACCCCAGCAGACGCCCGCCCAGTGGGACGGACCACCCCTAACTCCAGGACGCCCCTGGAGGATTCCGCCCGCCTATCGATCCCCCTGCACACCTCCACTCTCCCCGCCCACCCGCTCCGCGAGTCTGCATAGCTTTATTCCCCGTGGCCCCGCCCCTTCGGTGGTAGCCCCTCCCATTGCCTCGCCCCCGCCCCTCTGCGTGCCTCACACGCCACTCTCCCTGGTCCTCCCCTTCCGCTGGGAGCCCCGCCCCCTGAGTCCCGCCCCTTACAGGCCCCGCCCCCTCACAGGCCCCGCCCTCAACGCGACTCCACCTCCGGGAGGCCTGGCTCACGTGGGCGACTTGGTCCTTAGTCCCACCCTGGACAAGTCCCAGCTTGGCGTTCAAGGCTCTTTCCTGGAGGAGTCCACCTTTGTTTTCCTGGGCTGTCGTACTGCTCTTCAGCTCAACGGAGCTTTTGTTCGCTGGCTGGAAAGAGCAGACACTTTCTCTCCAGAGGCTGCCTCCCAGCTTCAGAAGAAAGCTTCCAGGGCGCCCTTTGTGCCTGCCTAACCGATGCCGATGCCTCCGCCGTGACATTCCAGTGGTTTATTGGTGCTGGGGTCAATCATGCATGTTTGGAAGGTGTAAATAGATGAGAAAAAACATGTCTAGAAAATATAATTTACCAGTTGATTTCCATAATCCAGAGTTAAAGTGACATTACTTTCTCTGCCTCAGCTTCCTTCTCTGCACGGTGTTGATGATAATAGTTACTGTTGTACAAAGATGATATAAGAATTGAATGAATTAATGTTTGTTGAGCGCTTAGAATAGTGCCTGGTAGACAGAGACGATATATGTGCGTGTTTAAAGACAAAAAGAGAGTGACAAAGGAGGAGAAAAAGAGAAAGGAAGGAGGAGGAAAAAAGGGAGGGAGGGAAGAAAAAAGGGAGGAAAGAAAAAGTTACATTTTCATTCCAATGCAGATAGTTATAACTAAATAGACTCAAGGCTATCTAGTTTAAGATACATTCCGACTAGATATTTATTTACTTATTTATTTTCAGGATTGGGGATTGAATCCAGGGGAATTCTACCTCCAAGGTACACCCCAGCCCTTTTCATATTTTATTTTTGAAACAGGGTCTTGCTAAATTGCTGAGACTGGCCTCAAACCTGCAATCCTCCTGTCTCAGCCTCCCAAGTATTAGGATTACAGGTGTACCCCTACCCTAGGCTCACTCTGACAAGAGTTAATTGTTAACCTTGCACAAGTTCTCTAATCATGTTTCTCATCTCGCGAATAGGGATAATGTAATACCTACTCTAGGATTGCTGTCATGGTCAAATTACACCTGGCACAGAGTTAGTAATAAACTGACTTTGGTTTTTTTTTTTTTTTCTTAACCAGAGCTATTCAGCTGGAAAGTCAGCCATTCCTTTATTTCTGGATTTTGCTTTACTTTGTGAAGACAATCAAAAAGAAAACACAACTAGAAAAGTAAAGTGTTCATTGCTGACTGAAACTATTTTGTATGTGTGTGTGTGGGGGGGTACTGGATATTGAATCTAGGAGCATTCTACCTCTGAACTACATTCCAGCCCTATTTTATTTTTCATTTTGAAACAGAGTCTCACTAAGCTGCAGAGGGCCTCACTAAATTGCTGAGGCTGGTTGCAAACCTGTGATCCTCCTGTCTCAGCCTCTCAAGTACTTGAATTCCAGGCGTGTGCCACCAGGCCTGGCTTGAAAATAAATTTAAAATGTAAACGCAAATTACCCTGGTGTGGTGGCACATGCCTTTAATCCCAGTATTTAAGAGGCTGAGATAGGAGGATTGCAGGTTTAGGGCCAGCTTGGGCAATTTAGTAAGACCCTGTTGCAAAATGAAAAATAAAAATAGGACTGAGGGTGTAGCTCAGAGGTAGAATGCCCCTGGGTTCAATCCCCACTACTATTACCTCTACTACTACTACTACTACTACTACTACTAATATTAATATTTTTCCCTTTGTAAACATTTTATTTTATTTTATTTTATTTTGCGGTACTGGGGATTGAACTCAGGGGCCTTCTACCTCCGAGCTACACCCCCAGCCCTATTTTTTATTCTTTATTTTGAAACCGGGTCTCGCTAAGTTGTGGAGTGCCTCACTAGGTAGCTGAGGCTGGCCGCGAACCCAGATCCTCCGGTCTCAGCCTCCCGAATGCTGGGATTACAAGCGTGCGCCACCACGCCCGGCTCTTTGTAAACATTTTCAGTGAATAGTAATGGCAGGCAGAAAACTGACATAAATATGACATTGCTACTCTTTTGCCTGCCGTGTCTTGCCCCATTTTCCTCTCATCCACCATCCTCTTCTCAAAATCACTTTAGGTTATCCTTATTCTTCAAAGCACACATTTGAAGCAGATCCCAAGTCCATAAGCAGTTCCTCCCTGTCTTCCTCTTTTTGTCATCACTTCCAGATCATAAGTGAAAGCAGTACCAAATAACTTGTAATTCAAATAATGCATTAACATTGTGAGTGATCTGTGTAAGAAAAGGAGGAGGAAGAGGAAGAGAAATAGAAGAATAGGAAAGAAGGAAGGGAGGGGGAAGCCTGTCGGAAGGGTAAGGCGGCTCTCAGGGCTGATTCAGGTGTTGTGTAATCACTTGGGACTACAGATTCTTGTGACAGTGTTCAAATCAGAACACTGGCAACACGTGAGAATGTGCTGTTTGTGTGAATCTTCAAGCACACTTTTAAATGGCTTGGATGCTGGCAGGTGCTAGCCAAGTTAAAAGCGGAAGGTGGTCTGGGCAAGGGTTCCTTCCATGAGCTCCCTTGAGGAGTGAGTGACACGGAGTCCAGAGAGTCTGCCGGGGCTGCTCTGCAGCTTGGCCCTGAGGGAGGAGACGCTGGAAGCCGCAGACTCATGTGAGCCAAGAGGGTCTGAAACCAGAGGGCCTGACTAAGGGAGGATTACAAGTAGGGCTGGCTGGGAGCCCCCTTCCTAGTCCTTGAGATGACTCGGGTAGCACTCCACTGAGGCCTGGTCAGTGATACTCAGGAAGGGGCTCAACTGGGGAGAGCCTTGGCCAGGGCAGGCGAGTCCGTCGTGGGGGAGGGAATGAAGGGCAGTCTCCAGCAGTGGTGTGACTTGCTCTGGTAGGTTCCAGAAAGGTGACAAGGAAGAGGGGACAGCTCTATGGCCTTATAAAAAGCCATTTCAGTACATGGGAGGCTGAGACAAGAGAATCAGAAGGTTTAGGCCAGCCTGGGCAATTTAGCAATGCTGTGTTTCAAAATAAAAAGGGCTGGGGGTGTCGCTCAGAGGAAGAATGGCCCTGAGTTCAATCCCCAGTACCACAAAAAGAAAAAAAAAAAAAAAAAAAGAAAGAAAGAAAAAAGAAAAAGACATTCCAGGCAGTACTTCATACCTACCAAATTCTTTCTTGAGCTGTAAGGCTGTACTGACCCTACTCTCCCATTAAAGGTAAGAATTCTGTCTACATGCAGTTTTGTCAACACCCAGTAAAACACCTGGCACAGAATAAGTGCTCCATAAATTTGTTGTTGTTATTATTATATTTTGAGACAGGGATCTCATTATGTTACCCAGGTTGGTCTTGAACCCTTGGGCTCTTGTGATCCTCACACCTCACCTTCCTAAGTAGCTGGGACTATAGGCATACTCTCCCAAGCCCAGCTTTAAATATTTAAGTAATATAAAATGATTGGACAAAATAAAGCGACAGCCAATGCATCTGTACTGTATGCCAGGCTCTGGGAATACACTGGCAACTGATCATTTTTAATTCATTTTTTAGGTAATGGACCAGGAGCTTCCACTGCATATATACAAATTAATGAAGGGTTGGTGATAAAAAGCAAAAACCTTTTGAGGGGAAGAAGATGGAGCAGCTATATGTGGGGGAAAGGATGTGTGGATGAGATGGTTGAAAAGGGAGTAAGATTTCGTAGTCTTAAAATAAGACTTGCTAACCCACTAATTATATATCGTATATGAAAATGCCAGTGCTGTTGTCTATTTGGAAAACATTTGAAGTGACTTGCAAGGTCACTGTGTTTTCTTTCTCTTTTTGTGGGAGGGGGTGTGCTGGGTATGTGCATTACGCCAATTATAAAACAGAATTTTAAGAAAAAAATATTGCCCGTAATTCCACCAACTTTCAGTCGTCACATCTTCATGTTTCTTTCAAGTCCTATTTGCTTACACATGATTTTTCCATCTTTATAAACTTCACATAGATGCAATTTCCCAGTCCTTTCCTACAATATTCTCTTGAACATCCCCCACCCCCACCCCCACCGCCCATGGCTAAGTAGCTTCATTATTACCATTTACATTGATTGAGGATGTTGTTGTGTTTTACATGGTAAAAATAAAGATCTGCATACGCTGAATGTTTTCCTGTTCCTAAACTGTTGTCTAAAGGTAGAATCTTCCATAGAGGGTATGGACATTTTCGAGATTGGAGGTGAGTTTCAGCACCTCCACCGCTAAGGGCTGGTTTGAGCCTCTGTACCGCCATATTGGAAGCTTCCTTCTGATGCTAAAACACAGCGCCCTGTGCAGCAGGCCTCACTCACACAAGCATGTCCTCTACAAGAAAGAGAGGAAAGACCCTCGAGGTCCAGGACACTGATGTCTCACAAGGGCAAGAGGAAGCTGGCAGTTGCCATTCAGATAAACAACAGTGAACATGGCCTGCACTGGGAGGCAGAGTGGATGGGCCTTTTTTTTTTGTTTGTTTTGCAACACTCAGGAGGCCATCTGTGCCCCGTCCCCACATCCTACAATGTTCACGTGCCCTTGAATTACTTATGTTCAGTTCTAATATCCTCTAAATTTTCAGCTCCTTTGAGAGAACAAGTGTCATGCATGTTTACATATGATATCTGTCCCTCTGATGCTAAAATGAATGGTAAGGCTGGGGGTATATTTCAGTGGTTTAGCACTTGTCTGGCATATGGGAGACTTCAGGTTCAATCCCCAACACTGCAAATTTTAAAAAAGTATGGTAAGCCAGGCATGGTGGTGCATGCATGCCTGTACTCCCAGTACTTAGGAGGCTGAAACAGGAGAATCACTGGTTCAGTAATTTATTGAGACCCTGTTTAAAAACGAAAAATAGAATAAAATGGACTGGGGGTGTAGCTTAGAGGTAAAATGCCTCTGGGTTCAATCCCTAGCCCCCTCCCCAATAAAAAGTGTATCAGATGTACCAAACAGTGACTACTCCAAAATGTGTACAATAAGCTTAACTGAGCTCAGACCTTAAGGAAAGAAGACACATCACTAAATATTTGGCCTTTTTTTTTTTTTTTTTTTTTTTTTTTTTTAATGGTATCAGGGACTGAACTCAGGGACATTCTACCTTCGAGTTATACCACCAGCCCTATTTTATTTTTTATTTGGAAACAGGGTCTCGCTAAGTTGCTGAGGCTGGCCTTAAACCTGAGATCTTTCTGTCTCAGCCTCCCCAAGTACTGGAATTATCCACATGCACTACCACACACCTGGCTAATATTTGGCCTTTAACTTACAATGTCCCTCAGTATCCACTAAGGATTGGTTCCAGGACCCCTTACAAATGCCAAAAGTGGAAGATGCACAAGTCTCTTCTATAAAATGGAATAATATTGGCATATACCCTAAGCACACCCTCCTATATACTTTAAATCATCTCTAGATTACTTATAATACCTAATACAATGTAAATGTTTTTATACTATATTGTTTGGGGAATGACAAAAATGTCTGTACACATTCAGTACAGATGTGGGTGGGGTTTTCTTTTTTTTCCAGTACTGGGATTTAACCCAGGGTCATTCTACCTCCAAGCTACACCCCCAGCTCTGTTTTTTATTCTTAATTTTGAATCAGGGTCTAAGTTGCAGAGGGCCTCCCTAAGTAGCTGAGGCTGCCAGCGAACCTGTGATCCTTCTGTCTCAGCCTCCCAAGTACTGGGATTACAATGATGTGCCACCCCACTTGGCTGTTTCTTGTTTTTGTTTTTTGGTGTGGAGGGGGAGGGGTCCAATTGTTTTGACCTGTGCTTGGTAGTGTTCATAAATGTGAAACCTGCAGACAGAGGGGCTATGGTTCCCTCCTTTCCTTGAATACATGAAGCAGAGCTAAGTGAACCAGCTCAACCAGGGCTGAGTATCTTGCAATCCAAAAATTCTTCTTCCCTATTTCATCCATATGCGGATATAGTACTCCTTCAAATCCATTTGGGATAGAAGTTGGATCTGAAAATCTCACAAACAATAAACAGCACCTTAACAACATCATTGCCATTTTAACTAAATGTGTACCATAAAGTGAGTTTTTGATAACCAAAACACAAGCACCTTTTTATTCTCCCTCCCTTGGATTTAAGCAAGATACTTCTGGTTTTGTTTTTGCTTTCTTATAAATGGCTACACATTCAAGAGTTTTCCCATCCAAATGTTCAAGAACTTTTTTAGCTATAGCTGTGGTCCCACCTTTTGAAATGAAGAGAAATATCAACACTTAGGTGGCACCATATTAACATGTTCTCAGTAACTACCTCCCCATTGTTTTACTTTGTCAAAATAACTGCACATTAGCTGGATGTGGGGGTGCATACCTTTAATCACAGTATTTGAGAGGCTGAGATACTTTAGACTTCAGGCAGGTACTTTGGACTTCAGGTAGAGAAAATTGGATTAATCATAATCAGCAGCTGATGATACTCTGTATTGGTTCAGAGATGACCTTCTTTTACTTGTCAAAGTATCCCGAACCTACCACCCCCAAACAGCGTAGGCCCTTATCAAATACCACTCACTAACCCATCCCTTGCTTCCTAGCATCTCAGGGTATTGTAGATTTTTCATCACTTTTTCTTTATATAAATGTCTTCTATGACTCAGAAATATAATTTCAAACTGTGTGTGTGTTGCTAGGAACTAAACCCAGGACCTAATGCATGCTGGGCACACACACTTTACCAACACATTATACCTCTAGACCCTATTTTTAAGCTTTTTATAAGGGAGTATGTTGTCTATTTTGGCTTTCTGCTTATTTACTGTTAACAGGCTTTGGTTTTGCTTTGGTTTACCATGTTTCTATTTTGTTCTGTCACTATAAATCATTAGTTTGGGTAGCTATGTAATATTCCCTGTGTGAATACGCCACCTTTTTTATTCATCGATGCCTCTTCAGTGAAAGTTTAGATTATTTCTGGCTTTCTGCTTTGGTAAACAGTGCTACGAGAATTCTTTTTAGTGCATGTCTGTCTACTAGCAAATTCTTCTTGGGTATACAGTATTTCTAGATTAAAGGATGTTAAAGCCCGATGTTAAGAGGTAATACCAAACTTCCTGAAGGACTGCACCACTCACTAACACCAGCAATACCAGGGAGAGATCAACACTAGAAATTGCCAAATTTTCTTTTGCCACTTGAAAGGGTATAAACTGGCATCTCATTGTGGTCCTGATTCGCATTTTAACTTCTTCTATGTTATGACCTGTCTTTCACATCCTTTGAAGGATGATATCTTAAGACCTGTTTTGGTGAAAAAAAAAAAAAAAAAAATCCCTAGAAAGGTCAAGGTCACTAATGATGCTTTTATATTTAATGCCTCCCTCAGGTGTCACAAAGCACTTCTCTAAGTGCTTTGATCTCAGTAGTCATCTCCCCTCCTCCCACTCCCTAGAAAAAGTTTTTTTTTTTTTTGTTTTACATTTAAATTATTTGACATTTTCCCCTGTGGTATGAAACAGGGATTAATTTTCACCTTTTTCCATACAGATAACCGATTACTAAATCTCTAATTATTGAACAGTCTCCTTTCCCTGATATAACAGTGCCACTTCTAATACCAAAGTTTATTCCACACGTGGGTCTTTTTCAGGGTAATCTAGTCGATTCCACTGGAAATCTGTCCCTCCACTAATAACATTGAATTCAGGGGTATTCTATGTCTGAGCTACACCCCAGCCCTATTTTATTTTTATTTTTGAAACAGGGTCTTGTTAGGTTGATGAGTCTTACTAGTTAATGAAGCTGTCCCTGAATCTGTGATCATCCTGTCTCAGCCTCTCAAGTAATGGGATTACAAGCATGCACTACATGCCCTGCTTGTTATGTTTTTGTGGTGCTGGGGAATCGAACCCAGGGCCTCAGCCATGCAAGGCAAACATTCTGCCACTGAGCTACATCCTCAACCCATTTCTGACTTCAAAAAGGAATGAGTTTCTTCTTTTTGGCAGATACTTGCTTTTTTTGTTTGTATTTACAAAGACAATATGAGCTTAAAGTAATTCCCTTCCAGTCTTGATTTATCAAAAATTTTTGTTAATCATGAGTAGATGTTTAACTGTATTAAATTATTTATCTAAATCTATTAAGATAGTCATGTGGTTTATTTATTCATTCATTTAGTTGTACTGGGGATTGAACTCAGGAGTATTCTACCTTCCAGCTATACCCCCAGCCTTTGTAATTTTTATTTTTTTTTGAAACGGTCTCATTAGGTTAACAGTTTCACTCAATTGCTGAGCCTGGTTTCAAACCTACAATCCTATCTCAGCCTCCCAAGTACTAAGATTATAGGCATGCACCACCACACCTGGCCATTTTAATCTGCTAATGTGATCAATTAAATTTATAGACTTTAATATTAATACGTCCTTACATAGGTGAGTAAAATAGTAAATAATTTTAAAACAAGAAACTTGTATTATAAAATACTGCCTTCACCTGTTTTGTAATATTTAATGTTTAAAAATGTTGGCTGCTAGATAAATGTAGAAATCATAGGACAAAATGGTCTTTTGAGGGTCTTTCTTACTCCACAAATCTCCACTGCCCCACTGTTTGAATATGCTCCTTCAATTTCTCTAATCCCAACAGAAAGAGCTTCTATTAGATGTTAATTCACTGTGACAAAGAGCAGAACAGAGAACAGACAAGGGCTAGAGAATGGGACATCTAAGTAACAGAAAGAAGTTCTTGGCATTGAAAAAATTGTGAGGTATTCAACTCACAGGAATATAAAATTATAATTTACCATCACAAATTAGTCATAGACAGGGGCAATACAAATAATAGTAGGGCTCTTACCAAATTAGAAAAATAAAAAACTAAAAGATTAAAAAAAAATACAAAATTAACTACAAGAAAGGCTAAGAGAAAAAACACAAAGAAGTATTCTGGTTTTCCTTTTTATTTAATCAAAGACTGGTGGATAAACATAAATACAGCACAATTACTTCAGATCACTCTTCATATTGTATACACACAGACCAATGAACGTAATCTGAAAGAAACCTGCAGTCAGCAATGAAATGCATACAGCTTTTTCTTCCTTCACGCAAAAAAAAAAAAAAAAAAAACCCAAATTAAAAACACACAAACTAAATCTCATCAGCACATACTCTCTTGTGACAAATGATTCAGACATAAATAGTGGGTGCAAAGAAACTATATGCTAACATATGTATAACCTTTGTTAATGAAAAAACAGAAGCAGCCATATGATTAAGATACATTCAGTTACTGATAACTAGTTGTGCCCAAAAGGCATTATCAAAAGAGAAATCGTGCTGCAGAGAAAAGCTACATATACATACAAAATGAGAAAATAAACTGCAAGATTAACGCATGCATGTTTAATACTGGAAAAATCACAGCCCTCCAAATTTTCTCCATGTTTGTTATAAAAGCCCTCTGCACTCAACTAAAATTAAAATGATCTTAAAAGAATAATACTTGTAAAGTTTAAGTCTTTTCAGCCACAGAAACTGCAATGGAAATAAATGTTCAGAGTCATTTTCAAAACAAAAACAAAAATCTATTCTTCTGATGACATGCATGATTAAAAGGTCTATGCAAGATACATTGCTCTACATTCCCAATGACTAGGAAAAAAAACCTCAAGTCAATTTTTAGTTTGCAGATGGTCAAAGGATTTTGTATTCCAGCAGGAGTTCAAATCTTCTGGATCTTTTCGCCAACAACTACTGGATTTTCTTTTCTGATTTTCTCTGCAGCATCAGCTTTATAATTGTAAGAGCAATTGTGTACATCTGAGTAACGGTGTACACCACAGTAAACATTTCCACACCGGCATTCAAACCC
>PVLC010005856.1:32636-73347 GCA_004027655.1 Graphiurus murinus | reverse complement strand
TTTTTTTTTTTTTTTTTTTTTTTTTTTTTTTGCGGTACTGGGGATTGAACTCAGGGGCATTCTACCTCTGAGCTACACCCCCAGCCCTATTTTTTATTCTTTATTTTGAAACCGAGTCTCACTAAGTTGCAGAGTGCCTCACTAGGTAGCTGAGGCTGGCCACGAACCCGGATCATCCGGTCTCAGCCTCCCGAATGCTGGGATTACAAGCGTGCGCCACCACGCCCGGCTTTACCTATCTTTTTTAAACTGTACTTACATGTGTGAAAAATAATTGGATCTTTTCTATCAAAGAAATAGTTTGACTTGGGCTCCATGTTGTAAAACTGCCATTGTGTAACTTTATGTATGCTTGTATTTTTGTAAAGATAGCATTTCCTGGAAATTGTGAGTGCTAACCCCTCCTCCGACACCCCCTTCAGGCAATGGCATAAAAATTGTGAGGCTGTGTTCCCACCAATAGGAGTGCAGCACAGAAACCTGCTGAAAATAAAACGCCAGCAAGTTTCCTCCATGTTGTTCTTGTTGATGTAGGATAGAAGAAATAATTAGGCAGGAAGGAGACAAATGGGAAAGAAAAAATACAGATATCACTTTAATATAAACACCTGGAACTGAAGCGCGGCAGCCTCCATTCCACCTTTGGAAGTTCCTTAGGCCCTGCCCCCCACCTAAGAGCCAGGACAAAGGACACCAGAAATTTACAGCCAAGGGCAGACCCATCTTGAAACCTGAGAAAGAGGAAGGACTCAATTTGGACCACCTACTCAATTTGGGCCGCCTACCTGTCGCCCATCAATACCTGAAGAAGGAGGAGGTCCAGACCTCTTCTGTGCCCACCCCTCTTAAAAGCCTATAAAGGAAGGAGTTAACCACGCCTCGCTCTCTTGGGACCTGGGAAGCGCATCTGGACAGGAAGATGTCCACTCACCTGTTTTTCTCCCCTTTCCCTTATTTTCCTAAATAAATTCCTACTTTTTGTTCCTAAATGGCACGTGTTAAAATTCTTTTTATCACGGATGCCAAGGACCCACGTGTGGGACCAGGTTATCCCACAACATTGTAATGTAGGATAGAAGAAAGAAGCAGGCAAAAAGGAGACAGACAGGAAGGGAAAGTAAAATATAACTTTAATATAAAAAACCTAGAACGGAAGCACTTCAGCCTCTACTCTACAAACCAGTTCTCTTTCCCAGGCCTGACTCTCCCAAATTTCTGGGAAATCTGTACATCTTAGAGTTAACTAAAAGGAAGTATAATTGCCCTGTGCATTGATAATAAGACAGGTTCGATATTTTGAAAAAAACTTACAATTTAGGACACTCTCCAGCTTATCTGTCAATCAGCTAATGAGTAACCCAATCAGCCTGAGGACCCTAAGGTTGACCAGACCACCAGACCACTATCAACTGCCTCGGGACTACCGGACTGAGATCACCCACCCTAGAGCTGACCAGACTACTCGACCACTGGACTGAGATCATCCTCACACAACTCCTCAAGCCCACCCCTCATGAAAGTCCCCTATAAGAAGAGAGCCCTGAACTCCCCAAAATGCCCTTCCTTATCTTGAGGTGGCCCGCATTCTCTCTTGAATGTGTATTTCTTCCTTTTTTTCCCTTTTTCCCAAATAAACCCTCTGTCTATGTCTTTGACTGGAGCGTGCTGAAATTCTTTTCCATCACATTAGCCAAGGACCCTGCAGATCCTGAGTTCCTGAGCTGAGGATTCACCCCAACACTTGCACACCCGACTTACTGGTGGCAGGATCCCTTTTTGCAAAAAGTAAAATTTGCCTTGCCCAGCTGCTTTCAAATGTGTCTTTTTTTTTTTTTTTTTTTTGACGATGCCATAAAATTTTACTTCTAACATATGTTTGCTAAACAAAATCAAATGCATTGTTGAGGACACATAAAACCAAATCACTCATGTCACTCCTTATATAATAGTACTTGGTACTGATGAGGTAGAATAGAAGGAATAAAAATTTAGGCAGAAAGAAAGGAAAATGGCTTTGTTTCAACAGAGCTTGCTCATCCTAAAAAGCAAGGCCTATTCACAATGGGCTGACTGCACTTTGGAAGTCCCTGAGGCAATTTTTTATTTTATTTTATTATTTTTTTTTTGCGGTACTGGGGATTGAACTCAGGGGCGTTCTATCTCCGAGCTATATCCCCAGCCCTGTTTTTTATTCTTTATTTTGAAACCGAGTCTCACTAAGTTGCGGAGTGCCTCACTAGGTAGCTGAGGCTGGCCTCGAACCCAGATCCTCCGGTTTCAGCCTCCTGAATGCTGGGATTACAAGCGTGCTCCACCACGCCCGGCTTCCCTGAGGCAATTTTTCAGAGCTTCATTTGCCTCTCAAAAGGAAGTCACTCACACCTACTGTAAGAAAGACCCTATATCCCAGATTTCCTGTCTCCACTCCTGAGAGTCCTACCTAGGGTTCCCCCCCCACTTATTTTTAGACCCCACAGGCAGGGGACCAATATCCCATGCTGCCCAAGGTTCCCGATTCTCTGCCCTGAACCCCAAAAGCCAGCCCCTCTCCAGATGTGATATAAAAAGGAGGAGAGACCACGCGCTCTCTCTCTTCCCCGCCATTGCTCTCTGCCAAGAGTTCTCTTTCCCAGCTGAGATCCCGGAGACTCCTGCGTGACCTGTGCCCTTTCCCTTGTGTACCTGTGCCTTTCCTTAAAATAAAACTTCTGCCTTTGTCCCTATTTGGCACATGTTGAAATTCTTTTCACCACGGAGGCCAAGAACCCACGAGAGACACCCTGCTGTCCCACGACAGTACCACTAAATCATTTCTATCTTTTTGTTCTATTTTTAAACACTACTTTAGAACTCTAGCTATCTTCTCTTTTATAACGTGAAGGTTTTAGTGGATTGTGACCAGTAATAGACTTCTTTACTTAGGCCTGCAGATGACTAATGGGTAACTAAAAGCAATAAAGCTTGGTATCCCTGCCTCCATTGTATCTATCTTTTTATTATATTAAACTTTGTGACACCACTCAACCCTGCATGTAAGCAACTTAAACATTCAAGGAGCATGTCTCTAAAAACTAGTCATACAGTGTTTATTAGCCCTAAATTTATCTAATCTATCTCATCCCCTTGAAGTGTGAGACAAGATTTGCAGCTTCCTATTTCAGACTTCTGGAGTGGTACCTGGAAATCCCCAATCATGACCCCTTCAAGGATCACAGGTCTGATAAACATCCTGAGCAACAAGTGGAAATTGCCCCCTCAAATGATAAAGACTCCTTCAGAGTCATCTTACAGAATAAGAACTGAGATAATGATCAATCAGACCACAGTTTGGCCAGGACTGCTTAATTATGCATATGCCATGCCCTAATTGTTCCTATATTTGTGTGGGTGTGGAACTGGGGATTGAACCCAGGGGCATTCTGCCTTTGAGCTACATCCCCAGCTCTATCTTATTTTTTATTTTGAAATAGGGTCTCACTAAGTTGTTGGGGGCCTTCCTAAATCACTGAGACTGGCTTGAGAACCTGAAATCCTCCTGTCTCAGACTCCCAAGTACTGGGATTATAGGTGTGTACCATTGCACTGGGCCCAATATGGCCATGGCCACAGTGACTGGTTTCCTTTCCTGCTCTTCACCATTACCATTTCTGTTTTTTGTTTTTGAGGGGGGAAGAGGGAGTGGCCCAAACTAGTTTGTTGGAACCATAAAGGCAGGCCTCTGGCCTAGGACTAGGACACCAATAAAATTATTTATCACTAAAATTTCATTGGTTCTATGTTGCAGTACTACTTTTACACTGAAATACTGACTAAAACACTGAATATATTGAGAATCAAGAATGTTAGACAATATTCTTAAAAAAAAGAAAAGTTCAGGTAGGGATTTGCATGAAACTAGAACTACTATTCAATCAGGTAAAATAACACTAAATGCCAGGTATAGTGGCACACACCTGTAATCCCAGTACTTAGGAGGCTGAGACAGGAGGATCGCAGGTTAGAGGACAGCCTCAGCAAGTAGTGAGACTCTCATCAACATAGCGAGATGCTGTTTCAAAATAAAAATAAAAAATAGGGCTGGGGGTGTAGCTCAGAGGTAGAATACCCCTGAATTTGATCTCTAGTAACACACACACACACACACACACACACACACACAGATCAATACTAAATACATTTTACAATACAAATGGATTAGGGAATACTATTCAGTCATAAGAATAAATAAAATTTAGCCGGGCATGGTGGCGCACGCTTGTAATCCCAGCATTCGGGAGGCTGAGACCCAAGGATCCGGGTTCGCGGCCAGCCTCAGCTACCTAGTGAGGCACTCTGCAACTTAGTGAGACTCGGTTTCAAAATAAAGAATAAAAAATAGGGCTGGGGGTGTAGCTCGGAGGTAGAATGCCCCTGAATTCAATCCCCAGTACCGAAAAAAAAAAAAAAAAGAATAAATAAAATTTTAATATATGCTTCAACGTGGATGAACCTTGAAAATATTGAAACAGGGACAAAAGACAAACATACTTCTGGGCTTTAAGTCAGTCACCAAAACAGCAAATTTCCAGGGCCCTTGACCTGTTAATTGCCATGATCTGTGTTTTCTTCTACTTCCCACAGGTGATCTCTAAACAGTTACAGTAACTCCTCCTTATCACCAAGCAGAGATGTTTATAAAAGGATGTGGCATCACTATGGAAAACTAATTTTGGCTCCAGGCTGATGGGCTGGCCTTGCCTTCCTCATAAGTTAGACTGCCCTCATAGGGAAAAAACCAAAAAAACAAAACAAACAAACAAACAAAAACACCTTTCAAAATAATATACCTAAAGCCAATCAACATTCCTAGAACCTTGGTCCCCCTTGCCAACTGCCCTCTCATGTTAATAAAACTGGCTCCCTCCTTTGTCTGGAGAGCCAGCCTAACACTTTGGTCAATGCTGTGCCTCCCTTTTGCTGGAGCAAAAAGCCCCAATAGTCTTGCTCCCATCACAGTTATGCCTCTGTTTGGGTTCTTCTGATGGAAGCACAAGAACCCACCAAGCTAGCCTCAATACTATGCTTAATGAAATCAGCCAGAAACAAGACAAATATATGATTCCACTTATATGTGGTACTGAGGATAGACAAATTCAGAGACAGAAAGCAGAACAGATGTTATCAGGGGCTGGGGGAAGGGGAGTTATTGTTCAGTGGCATGATACTGTGAAATATATATATTTGGTCTTCCTCATCTCCAGTCTATTTCCTGGAACACAGCTCTTGAAACCCTGTAATCTCCCAGAGGGATGAGTGTCTTTCATATGCTAATGAGATGACTCATTGGCTGGGGGCCCCTGTGTAGCTTCAGGATAGATATGATTAGGTTGAGACTTCCAGCCCCATCCCCCAACCTCCAGGGAGAGAAGAGGGGTTGAAAAATAAGTTGATTACTAATAGCCAAATGATGTAATCAATCATGACTATGCAATGAAGCCTCTATAAAATCCCAAAAGGACAGGATTTGAGGAAATCTTTCAGGTAGCTGAACACATAGAGGTGCCTGGAGAGTGGCACACCTAGAGAAGCCATGAAACCCTATCCCCCATACTTTGCTCTACACATCTCTTCCATCTGGCTGTTCATCTGTATCCTTTCATTATCTTTATAGTATGTGAGTAAATGTAAGTAAAGTATTCCCCTGAGCTCTGTGAGCTGCTCTAGGAAATTAATAGAACCAGAGGAGGGGATCTTGACAACTCCAATTTATAGCTGGTTGGTCAGAAGTTTCTGGCATCTGAAGTTGGGAGTCTTGCAAAACTGAGCTTTTAACCTCTGGGATCTGACACCAGATAGACAGGATCAGCACTGAATTTAGTAAGAAAACACTAAGCCAGGGTTTGCTGCAGAATTGTTTGTGGTGTGTGGGGAATACCTCCACACAAACATTTGGTGTCAGAAATGTTGCCTGTGTGAGAGTAGGAAAAAAACCTGGTTTTTCCAAATCACAACAAATGGTAGAGTTTATGTTGGAGATGATAGAAAAACTTGGGGTGTAGTGGTAATGGGTATACAACATTGTAAATATAGTTGATGTCTCCGAATTATACAAGACCCTGTCTCTAAGTAGAGCTGGGGATGTATGTAGCTCAATGGTAGAGTGCTCCTGGGATCAGTCCCCAGTACTGAAAAAAAAAAAGTTAAAATGATAAACATGTCTATTTTACAATTTAAAAAATCAATTAAAGCCAGGCCCGTGGAGTACCAACTTAAGTCTAGTTCGAGGTACTTGGGAGGCTAAGCCCAGGAGCTTGAGGCCAGCCTGAGTGGCATAGTGAGACCTTGTCCCAAAAAGAAAAAAATTTAAAAAGGGCAAAGGCAAAAGCCAGGTGTGGTGGCACATGCCTGTAATCCCAGTACTTGGGAACTGAGACAGGAGGATTATAAGTTCAAGGACAGTTCAGCAACACAGTGAGGCTTTCAGCAACCTAGTAAGACCTTGTTTCCAAATTAAAAAAAAAAACAAAAAAAAAATATATATATATATATATATATATTGGGGTATAGCTTCCAAATTTTATATATATATATATTGGGGTATAGCTCAGAGATAGAATGACCTTGGGCTCAATTCCCAGTACCACAAAATAAATTAATAATTAATTAAAAATAAAAAGGGTAAGCCGGGCATGGTGGCGCACGCTTGTAATCCTAGCATTCAGGAGGCTGAGACCGGAGGATCCGGGTTCGCGGCCAGGCTCAGCTACCTAGTGAGGCACCCCGCAACTTAGTGAGACTTGGTTTCAAAATAAAGAATAAAAAATAGGGCTGGGGGTGTAGCTCGGAGGTAGAATGCCCCTGAGTTCAATCCCCAGTACCGCAAAAAAAAGGGTAAAGGCCAGGCATGGTGTTATAGGCATATGATTCCAACAACTGGGGTGGTTGGGTAGGAGGATCACAAGTTCCAGGCCAGCCTGAGCAACTTAAAGGCTGGAAAATTAGTTCAATAGTAGAGCCCTTGCCTAGCATGTGTGAGGCCCTGGATTTGGTTCCCAGTAATACACACACACACACACACACACACACACACACACACACACACACACACAGAAAGGAAAGAAAGAAAAAGGAGTATAAGGAGACATGATAAATGTGATTTGGGATCCTGAATAGAATCTTGGAACAGAAAAAGGACAATAGGTAAAAACTAACATGTGAATGAAGTATGAACTTAAGTTACTAACAACATAGCAATATTGGTTCATTCATTGTTAATAAACACACCATGCTGATGCAGGATGTTAATAAAGAGAAGAAACTGGGTGTGGGGTATATCACTCTGTGCCACCCTCTCAATTTTTTTTGGCGAATCTGAAACTGTTCTGAAAAATGGTCTATTAAAAAAAATGCTACATGGAACACGTTTGTAAATGTCACCTGTGCCCTGTGCTACAGGTTAATTGGGAATAGACCTAGAATTGGAATTGCTAAGTCATAAAATTCAACTTTGCTAGATAATATCAAATTGATCTAAGAATTCTTGTGCCAATTTTCATCCCCATCATTAGTGTATGACAGGTAATTCCATCCTTCTTTCCCAATAACATGTGCAATCTCATTGATTATTATTTCCAGGGTCTAAATTTTTTGCAGATGGGCTAGGTGAAAACATGGACATAGTCGCTTTAACTTACATTTCTATGATTGCTGGTAAAGGCAATTAATCTTCTCTTGTTTATTGACCATTAGGGCTTCTTCTTCTGTATAACCATGTTCTTTTACTCTAACCATGTTCCTATTTACTGCATCGTCTGCTGTCATTTTCATTTTGACTTGTCATAGTTCTTTATATATTTTTAAATATTTGTATGTTATATATGCATCAAATTTTAATATCCCTGATTTTAAAACTGTTTCTGGTGTCTTTTATGATACCAAACTTTTAAATATTAATATAGTCATATTTATCAGTTTTTAGTATCAAATTTACCAATTTTTCTTTATGGCATATATTCTGTTGTTGCTTTGAGAAATCCGTCCTAATAAAGCATTCTCCTATATTCCCATTTTGGGGTAGGTACTGGGGATCGAACCCAGGGGCTTTCTACCTCCAAGCTACAACTCCAGCCTTATTCTATTTTTAATTTTTTTTTTTTTTTTTTTTTTTTTTTGCCGTACTGGGGATTGAACTCAGGGGCATTCTACCTCCAAGCTATACCCCCAGCCCTATTTTTTATTCTTTATTTTGAAACCGGGTCTCACTAAGTTGCGGAGTGCCTCACTAGGTAGCTGAGGCTGGCCGCGAACCCGGATCCTCTGGTCTCAGCCTCCCAAATGCTGGGATTACAAGCATGCGCCACCACGCCCGGCTAATTTTGAACCAGAGTCTCACTAATTTACCACATGCTGGCCTTGAACCTGTAATCCTCGTGTCTGAGTCTCCCAAGTGCTGGAATTATAGATGTGTGCAATCATGCCAGGCTTATATTCCCATTTTAAAAACATAAACAAAGCATTTTCAAAAACCAAAATATTGGCACATGAGCAGAATATCCAGAAATGAACCTGCCTGCATATGGAAATTTGGCATGTATGTGGCACCTCATTTTAGTGAAGGAAAGATGGACTTTTAATAAACAGTATTAGAGTAATTTGTTAGTTATACAGAAAAAGATAAAGCAGGATCTGATATATTCCAAGTAGAAGACTTAAAAGGAAACTATTAAGCCATATATGTCTAAAAGAAATCACAGGTGAATTTCTCTAAAATGCAGGAGTACAAAAAGCTTTCCTATCTTGGACTCAAAAATCAGAAGCAAGAAGGGAAACATATTGCTAAATTTGACCAGATAAAATTGTAAAAGAAAACTGCATGCAAACACACACACACAAACACACACACACACACACACACCATAAACCAAGGAAAACAACAAATGGCAAACTGGAAAAAATATTTGCAGCTTGTATCATAAAGGTTTGATTCCTTTATTTATTTAAAAGTAGAAAACAAAAAGGCCATCTACTCTATAGAAAAAAATGAAAAAAAAAAGAAATGAATACACATTTCAAGAAAAAGAAATGCAAAAGGCTTTAAGCATATGAAAAGATGCTCAACCTGCTGGTAATAAAAGAGATGCAAATTAAAGTTACACTAAGATACCATTTCTCGTTTATCTGATTGGCAAAATCCAAAAGTTTAATAACACGCTGGCTAGAGCCTCCAGTACAATGTTGAATAGAAGTGGTTAAAATAGACTTTCTGGTCTCATTCCAAATGCACTCAGGATTTCACCATTAAGTATGATGCTAGCTGTAGGTTTTTTGCAGAAACCTTTTAGCAGATTGCAGAAGTTCCCTTCTATTCTTGGTTTATTGAGTTTATATTTTTATATATATTTGTCTAATTTTATTTAATGCTTTTTTCTGTATCTCTGAGTGATAGTATGGTTTTTTTCCTTTATTCTGTTAATGAGGAGAAATGCATTGATTTTCAAATGTTAAATGCATCTTGCATTACTAAAATGAACCCCACTTGTGTATGTATTGTTGGATTCCATTTGCAATATTTTTTCTAGTATTTTGGAGTCTATGTTCATGGGAGATATTAGCCTTTATTTCCTTCTTGTAATGCTCTTGTTAGGTTTTGTTATGAAAGTTAAATTATGGCCTCATAAAATAAGTTTGATAATATTTCTGCTTTTTAAAAATTCTCTGGAAAAGTTTAAAATAAGAATGACATTATTTCTTCTTTAAATGTTTGGAACAATTCACCATTAAAGCCATCTGGGCCTGGAGTTTTCTTTAGGAGAGGCTTTATATTATGAATTCAGTTTCAATAACAGATAAGAATCTTTGGATTTTATTCAAATTTTTCCATCTTGAGTAAATTTTGGTAAATGGAGTTTTTTGAAAAATGTATCCATTCCATGCAAAGTTTCATATCTTATCTTTCCGGTACTATCTAAAAGTAACCAAAGAGTTAATGAGGAAATTTTTTTCTAAAATAATCCAAGCTTATGAATTATTTGCTCAAGAACAAAATTAACTTAGAACACAGCTATTTTATAACACCAAATGAAATAATAAATCTAATCTAGGCAGTGATCATTAATGGTTGCTCAAAACACTCTTTTATAAGACGGTGGGAAATTTTATAATGGCTAACTTAGGCAGACATCACCCGAAGCCACTGATCAATCTTAGCATCCCCAAAAGACAAATAACCAGCCATTATACGTCACTTCTTGTGACACAAAATTAAGTACACACTATTATTTGTGAATTGCCCTTGCCAAAAATAAAAAATCAAACCCGATTATCTGTAGATTTAACTACCACTTTATAGGTAATATAGGGGACGAAAGAACATGTGAACTAACACCACAAGGATACAATCAGAAATATCCAAAATAAAGGAAGTTCTACATGACCTGATTTCTTCAACAGCAAAATTTTAAGGGCAGCAGGGTGTGATGGCACTCACCTGTAATTTTAGTACTTGGGAGGGCTGAGACAGGAGGATTTCAGGTTCAAGAACAGCCTCAGCCACCTTAGCAAGACTTTATTTCAAAAAAAAAAAAAAGATAAAAGAGCTGAGGGTACAGCTCAGAAGTAGAATACCCCTGGGTTCAATCCCCAGTACCACAAAAAAGGGGAGGAGGGGAACAAAAAAAGAATATGGGTCCAATAAGTTAAAAGAGAATTATCAAATGTAACAACAACCAAAAACAATGTATGCAGCATGTTTAGATATTGATTTGAAAAAAAAAATTGAGATTATTGGGAAATTGAAACAGAAGATATTTGATACCATTAAGTGATTATTTCATTAAATACTTTTGGTGTGATGACAATAGTAATAGTTCTTTAAAAATAGTTATCTTTTACAGATGAATACAGAAATATTTACTAGTGAAATGATGTATCTTTGGGTACACTTCAAAATAAACAGGGGACTTGGTTAGAGGTAGTGGGGGAGTATAGGTGAAATAAGATTAGCCATGTGTTGATAATTATTGAAGCTGAGTGATGGGTACATGGGGTTTTATTATTATTCTCTCTGCTTGTATACATGTCTAGAAATTGCCATAATAAAAGGTTTTCAAAAACTGTCACAGTGCTGGAAAACAAAGGTGCCACTCACAGACAAAAAATTTGTGAAATTCAGGACATTTGAAACAGATGGGATCAGACTGGAAGAGGAACCAGAAGCCAGGGAACCACAGAACAAGCCATGAGAAGGGTTATCGCTAAAGGAGCCTTGAAGAAAGGGTGGTGGGGATGGATGACTGTCCAAAATTGTGCCTTTTCAAAACTTACTGGCATGAGAAGAGACAATTAGGCATCTTTCTTTCCATGCTGGCCTTACAAGTGTTGGAAGGAAAAGTCCATGTTCTCTAAAGAAATTGGCCCTAATGAGGGTGTCAAAACCTGAGAAAGGAAAGTTGACACTAATCCAGGGACAGAGATTAGAAAACACAAGACGGCTCCAGCCCCTTACCTCTACAGTAGGTCCTCCTCCTTCAAATTATGCTTGCCTCTGCCCTATTCCCACCTACAAGGAAGCCCTGATGCTGCTAAAACATCTTGTCTTGAAGAGCCTGTGCCCAGCCCTCCTCTTCAGTGACAAAGACTACATGTGGACTAAAAAAAAAAAAAAAACTAACTCACAGAAACTTGAGAGGATTAGGGAGATGTTGGTCAAAGGATACTAAATGTCAGTTGGAAAAACTTTCTCTCTAAAGAGAAAGTTCAAGAGCTTTATTTTACTATATGGTGACTACAGTTAATAACAATGGATGCAGGAAAATTACTATAAGTAGATTTCAAGTGTCCCCCCCCCCACAAAAAATGGTAAGTATGTGAGATAATGCACATGTTAATTAGTTCAATTTATCCATTTCACAATGTATATTTTGAAACATTATGTTGCATACCATAATTATATACAATTTTACTTGTCAATTTAAAATCGATGACTAAAAAACAAAAAGTGAGCCACTTGTCAGGAAAGCAGACCAGAACTGCTGTAATATTAACCAAAGCAACTTTTCTATTTATAAAAACCAACATAAAACCATGAATTGTTAGATTTTCAAGAAAAACTCATACTATAAAAGAGAAGTCTTAATAGAAATGAACAGCAGAACCAGGTATTTCAGGGAACAGAAAAGAAAAACAGTCTGCAGTTTGGGATGTAGCTTAAAGGTAGAATGCTTGCCTAGCATGAACCAGGCCTTGAGTTCCAGCCCTAGCACTGAAGAAAAACAGACTGTGATAAAAAAAAAAAAGAGAGATATACAGACAGAGGAGAGGAAAGGAGAGGAGGTGAGACAGAGAGAGTTCTAAGAAAATAAATGAATAATCACTGGCCTAAATATTTTATTGAACAGACTAAATGACAACACCAGCCTAAATGCTCAAATTGGTAGGAAGTAAAATCAGGTCAGGGAACCACTCCAGAATATAAAGCAAAAAGAAAATTGATGGGCTGGGTGTGGTGGTGCACACTTGTAATCCCAGTACTTGGGAGGCTGAGACAGGAGGATCACAGGTTTGTGGCCAGCCTTAGCTACTTAATGAGGCCCTCCACAATTTAGTGAGACCCTGTTTCAAAATAAAGAATAAAAATAGGGCTGGGAGTATAGCTCAGAGGTAGAATGCCCCTGGGTTCAATTCCCAGTTCTGGAAAAAAAAAGAAAACTGATGGAAAAATATTTTTAAAGTTCTGGTAGAAAACTCTAGGGGCTCTACCATGTAAGTAAGTAGAGTACAGACACTATGTTGGGGAAGAAATAATTAATTTATTATTAAAATGCAATTTGCTAAACACATTGTTTGGGGTGTGACAAAGGGACAGAGGAGCCAATGGAAAGAGTTCCCAATGGATGAAGGTGGAACATTTTGAGCAACAAAATAAATAGAGATGTATTGGATTATAAACCAAACTATAAGATATATCCATGAACCCATACAGAGATAAATGGCAATAAATTAATGAGGGAAAAACACACATTTGTCCTGCAGAATCAAAAAACAATCTATGCAGATACTTTACACTAAAGGAGGGGGAGCATAATTCCACTCTTTTTAAGTGTGGGTTATTCATAGTAATTTCCTTCCAACAAGTATTGTAATAGAAGGTGGGGAGAAACAGTAGCTTTACCGTGGAGAAATGTGCTAAACAAAGCCTTAGCCAGATAACTGAGGAAGATCGGTATAAACAGTGATCAGTCACGTTTGTATATATCCTTGATATGATGGGACAAAAATGGCACTTTACCTCTGTGGTTTTCATTTCTGTCTCAGGCAGCATTCTCATTGTTGTGATCCAAAATATCTGACCACACAACTAAGAGGAAGATTTATTTGCTCAGAGTTTTAGAAATTTCAGAGTTTCAGTCCATGTCAGACAGGGTGTGTGTAGCTCAGGAGATTGCAGTAGGGAGTAGAGAAAGGGAGAGAGCAAGGGCTCTCTGCTCTCACATCATGGAAGCCAGAGAGTGAGCAAAGGACTATATATAATCCCCAAAGCCACACTCCTAGGGACCTCTCCTCAGCAACCAAGCCCCAATATTGCTGCCTTGTTTCCATGAGGGTCAGGGGTACAGTCTAAATCCAAATCATTACACTCCTCAAAACTTCTAATACCAGTATAATTATGAAAATATTTTAAAAATTTCAGTAGAAGGGTATTCTATAATATACCTGACCAGTATTCTTCAAAACTGTCAGTCATTGAAAGCAAGGGAAGTGTGAGCAGTTGTCACAGCCAAGAGACTAAGGAGACATGATAACTAAATGCTATGTGGTATCTTAGATAGGATCCTAGGACAGAAAAGGAACATTAGGTAAAAGCTAAATATGATTCTTTATTCTTCTCTCAAGGTTTACTGAGGGCTTATTTGGGGGTTTTAATCTCATCACTAAGGGAGTGAGCTTTGACCCTCCCCTTGGCCTTGGTTTTTAAAAACTCATTCCAAGGTTAAAAAAAAAAAAAAAAAAAAACTACATAAGGCTTTCAAAGAAAAAGAGAAAGGTTATTCAGTTTCAAAATCAGACTGACATCATGTAACATTGGATACTAAGGTACTAGAACACAATGAGGCAATGTCTTTAAAATTACAAGGGAAAAATTGTCAATCTTGAATTGTATGAGAACAAGATATTTTAAGACACACAAGAACTCAGTAAGTTTACCTCCCACACCCTGAAAAAAATTTTTAAGAAAATAGTTTAGCCAAAAAATATAAGTAATCCAAGAAAAACAATAGGAGATATAAAAGTCAATAGGTGCTAGTGGGCATGGCGGCATATACCTATAATCCCAGTACTTGGGAGACTGAGACAGGAAGATCACAGTTTCAAGGACAGCCTCAGCAATACCGTCTCAAAAAGAAAATATAGGGCTGGGGGATGTAGTTTGGAGGTAGGATGCCCTGGGTTCAGCCTCCAGAACTAAAAGAAAAAGAAAAGGGCTGGGCCTAGTCTCTCACACCTGTGATCCTAGGACTTGGGAGCCTGAGCCAGGAAGATCACAGGTTTAAGGACAGCCTCAGCAACCTAGCAGGACCATTTCACAATAAAAAAATAAAATAGGAGCCAGGTGTGGTGGCGCATGCTTGTAATCCCAGCATTTGGGAGGCTGAGACCAGAGGATCCGGGTTCATGGCCAGCCTCAGCTACCTAGTGAGGCCCTCTGCAATTTAGTGAGACCCAGTTTCAAAATAAAGAATAAAAAATAGGGCTAGGGGTATAGCTCGGAGGTAGAATGCCCCTGAGTTCAATCCCCAGTACCAATAAAATAAAATAAAATAGGGATGGGGCTGTGGCTTAGAGGTAGAATGTCCCTGGGTTCAATCTCCAATAAGACACATACACACACACACACACACACACACACACACACACACACACACACACACACCAGTAGGTACTGAGTCAGTCCCATACTGAGGATGGGAATAGGAGGATTAAAAGAAAATAGGAGGGCTAAGGGTACAGATCATTGGCAGAGCACTTGCCCAGCAAGCACAAGACCCTGGGTTTGAGCCCTAACACTGTCGAGAAAAAGAAAAAAAAAAAAAAAAAAGAAAGAATAGGAAAGTAAGAGGCTTTACTATATCTTGAAGCCTAGGGGATTCTCCATTGAACTGTGAAGTTTTCCTTTTCCATGGAGCTAATCCCACTACTCACTTCTACACAGAAAGATACTTATTTTTAAAAATCACATCGTGAATTCTGTTCCTTTCTTCTTTTGCTAGAGGATTATAGACATATTTGGATTTTTGCCATCTTTTTAAACACTTCCTATTCACCCTGCTTTTTCTGTTGTTTCTTTCCTGCCCTTAAAATTTTAACATGCATGCTTACTCACCTTAAAGTGTGAGGTTAATCAATGTCTTAGAACAATACAAAGACTTTATGCCACAACTCAAAATATTTCAGTTCTGCATTTGTTTTATTGCTCTCCCCTCCCCTCAGCCCGAGGAGACAGAACTATTATTTGGTACATACAATGTTGGCACCCCATCCAGATCCCTTTTATTGGGCTAGTACAACCAATGGCCAGTTCTAACATTGGCTGATAGTTACACTGCTTTCCTGAGAACTGATCTCATGAGGACAGAGCCTCCTTGGCTGAGGTTACCTGCCCCAATCCCTGAGGGCACACTGTAGCCAAAGCCTGACTGATAAAGGGATACAAAAGCCAGCTCCCTTGTACAATGGAGGACAATTCATGTGCAGCTATAATTACTACTAACTTGATGACTTAAAACAACACAAATTTATAATCTTCCAGGTCTGGAGGTAGGAGGTCTGGCATCGGTCTTATTGGGAGGAATAGGGAAGATTTTATTTTCTGGCCTTTTCCTTTTCTCCATCTTCAAAGAGATGTTAATTGTTTTTCTTGGTATTTACTATCAAGAAAACAACACAGCATCTGGCTGACCATTTTTCTGCAGTCACATCTCTCTCTGACTCTCTCTTTGGCTTTCCTCTTCCTCTTTTAAGAACCTAGAAGTTTACGTTGGGCCCACCAGTATAATTTGGAATAATCTTTTTATTTGAGGTCAGCTGATTAGCATTCTTAATTCCATCAGTAACTTTAGTTCCCCTTTGCCAGGTAACATATCCACTGGTTCAGGGGATTAGGACACAGACATCTTTCAGGGCCATCATTTTGTCAACCACTCCCCAGAGCTATTCACAGGATTGTGCTAAGGCAAGATCCAGATAAATACACTTAAAGGGGCCTAGAGAATGTTAGGTCTTTATTCAACAGTAAACAATGTATAAAACTTTATAGGAATTTAATAAACTGTTATTATAAGCATGTGGAAGGACAGTGTTATACAGCTAAAACCACATCTACTGTAATAGGAAGTCCACATCATTTATCATAATAGAAAGTCTAAGAAATATGGTGGTAGTAAACACCAAGAAAAACAATTAACAGCTGAAACTTCTCTGGGGGGGGAAGGTCACTAAAGGAGAGAAGTGGAGCAAGGAGGTGCTCCTTTTCTTTAGAAACCTTCTAATCCTATTTAACTTCTTGAACTATGTTCACTGCTTTGATATAAAGCAACTTAAAAAAAAATTGAAGAGAAAAATCCCCCTGACTAATATCTAGGATATACAGAGAACTCAAGAAACTCACAGCTAAGAAAACAAATAACACAATCAAAAAATGGGAAAAGGATCTAAACAGACACTTCACAAAACAAGAAATACAAATGGTCAATAAATGTATGAAAAAATGTTCAACATCATTAGCAATCAGAGAGATGCAAATCAAAACTACCTTGAGATTTCACCTAACTCCAATCAGAATGGCAACCATCAAGAACACAAACAACAACAAATGCTGGTGAGGGTGTGGAGAAGTGGGAACCCTAATACATTGTTGGTGGGATTGCAAATTAGTGCAACCACTTTGGAAAGCAGTATGGAGGATCCTCAGACAAATGGGAATGATCCTACCATATGATCCAGCAATACCTCTTCTGGGTATCTACCCAAAGAACGGAAACCAAACTATCAGACCAACACATGTGTATCTATGTTTATAGCTGCACAGTTTACAATTGCCAAACTATGGAAACAGCCAAGATGTCCATCAACAGATGAATGGATTACAAAACTATGGGATATGTACACAATGGAATTTTACTCAGCCATAAAGAAGAACAAAATCATGTTATTTGCAAGGAAATGGATGGAACTGGAAAATACTATGTTAAGTGAGATTAGTCAGTCACAAAAAGTTAAAAATCGAATGTTCTCCCTAATATGTGGAAGCTAGGGAGAAAATGGGACATAAGAGGGACCCCAGATGAAAAAGGAGAATCCTTAGGTGAACAAAGAATTTGACTTAATGGAAGGTGATGGGGGGAGGGGGGACACCCTAATGAACATGATGTACTTTCATGAACACATCAAAGTCAATCACTAAACTGACCTTGAGAAAGAGGGAGGCAGAGGGAGTGGGGCGGGAATTGGGGAAGGGTTAAATGAGAAATGTGGGCATGGATGTCTTTACCTATACTAGCTTGTACCTAACAAAGATGTGTGATTACAATGCACCAAATAAAGGAAAGATGAAAAAAAAAAAAAAAAAAAAGAAAGAAAAATCCCCCTAAAATAGCAATAACCTGCTGGCTTTAAATTTCAATTCCTGGTTCTAAATAATTAACTTTTTCTAACTATAAATTAACATGCACTCACTTCAGACTTCAGAAAATATAAAAATGCTGAAAATCCTGTATATCAACTCCTCAGAGATAATCACGACAAACCTTTATATATATAATGCTTAAGTGCAATTTCCTGGGTACTTTTTTTTTATTATTATTTATTTATTTATTTTTTTTTTTTTTTGCGGTACTGGGGATTGAACTCAGGGGCATTCTACCTCCGAGCTATACCCCCAGCCCTACTTTTTATTCTTTATTTTGAAACCGAGTCTCACTAAGTTGCGGAGTGCCTCACTAGGTAGCTGAGGCTGGCCACGAACCCGGATCCTCCGGTCTCAGCCTCCCGAATGCTGGGATTACAAGCGTGCGCCACCACGCCCGGCTTCCTGGGTACTTTTTATAATTGAGATCAGAGCCAGGTGCAAGTGGCATGTGTCTGTAGTCCCTACTACAAGGGAGGCTGAGGCAGGAGGATCACCTGAGCCCAGGAGTTGGAGCAACATAGCCAGACCCCCTTTCAAAACAAAAAGCACCAACATAAATAGGATCACAGCCAGGCATGGTGGCACACACTTGTAATCCCAGCATTTGGAAGGCTGAGACTGGAGGATCCGGGTTCACTGCCAGTCTCAGCTACCTAGTGAGGCACTCTGCAACTTAATGAGACCCGGTTTCAAAATAAAGAATAAAAAATACAGCTGGGGGTATAGCTCGGAGGTAGAATGCCCCTGAGTTCAATCCCCAGTACCGGAAAAAAAAATAGGATCACACTTTTTGTATCCTGTTTTTATCACTAACATATGACAGTCTTCTAGATCAATTTAAATAACTATACTGTCCTTAATAATAGTATAAAATTTTGTCATTTGAATGTATCATTAATAGTAATAGTTTAACAAACATCAGAAGGGAAGAAATGTCCTATTGTATTCATCTTTCATTATAATTAGGAGATATTACTTAAAATTAGTAAACAATGAAAAATTAAAGTATGATATTTAAGCTAATAAGGTAAAATTTTATGCTAATATGCTGATTTATTTTTCCATAAAGACTGTATGTTGCTGGGTACAATGGCACATGCCTGTAATCCTAGCTACACAGAAGGCTGAGGCAAGAGGATTGCAAGTTCTAGGCCAGCCTGGGTAACTTGATGGGATGCTGTCTCAAAATAAAATGTGAAAAAGAAGGGGGGCGGAGCTGGTTGGGGATATAGCTCCATGATAGAATACTCGCTTAGCACATGCAAGGCCTTGGGTTCCATCCCTAATACCACCAAAAATATGTATTTCATGTCTGGTGTGATAGCACACACCTATAATCCAGGACTAGGAAGGTGAGACAGGAGGATCATAGGTTTGAGGATAGCCTCAGCAATTTAGTGAGGCCCTCAGCAATCTAGCAAGACCCTGTTTCAATGTAAAAAATAAAATAGGGTTGGGGGTATAACACAGAGGTAGAATACCCTTGGGTTCAGCCTCTGGTAGCAAAACAAAAAAAATGTATTTCATTTGTTTTGTATTTAAAATTTAAAAACAGCCGGGCGTGGTGGCGCATGCTTGTAATCCCAGCATTCGGGAGGCTGAGACCGGATGATCTGGGTTCGCGGCCAGCCTCGGCTACCTAGTGAGGCACTCCGCAACTTAGTGAGACTCGGTTTCAAAATAAAGAATAAAAAATAGGGCTGGGGGTGTAGCTCAGAGGTAGAATGCCCCTGAGTTCAATCCCCAGTACCGCAAAAAAAAAAAAAAAAATTTAAAAACACACAAAAATTCATCTATTTTTGTGATGTGGGAAGGGGAGAACTAAAAAATAAAAATCAGTGAAAATGTCACTATATATATTCCAAAGCCTAAGCCACAAAATAGCTATATTCCATGTAGTCAAGTTTCAATAAATCTTGCAAACAGTCTTTATACCCTGAAAGACAAAATCTTCATTTCAGACAAAAGCAGGCTGTTTTTCATTGCAACCAAGCCTCACCAAGTCATTCATGACAGAGCCTCTGATTCACTGGACTGCGACACAGAGAAATGACAGTTTCTAATAGGCTGACACTCAATCTAGCACAGTAATATGCTTTTCACAAACTTAATCACTCACTCACACATTAATACTTAGCAAAACACTATAGAGGTCAATGAGTATCCCTACCCCCAAAATCCAACACCTGAAACTATTTGAGAGCCAATACAATGCCACAGTAGAAAATTCTATACCTGAACTTGTGTGATGGGTCGCAGTCAAAAGGCAGGTGGCACAATAGTTTATTCAGCATCCCCAATTGGGGGAAAAAACTCTCCCAGCCCCTCTGGCTGCAATGCACAAACTTTGTTTCATGTATAAAAATTGATTAAAATTTGGCATAAAATTACCTTCCAGCTATATGTATAAGATGTATATGAAACATAAGTGAATTCTGTGTTGAGGCTTGGGTACCATCCCCATAATATATCATTATGTATATACAAATACTCCACAATCTGAAAGACTTCTAGTTCCAAGCATTTGGAGTATGGGAAACTCCGCCTGTACTATGAACTTTAGGAATTAGAGGTTGACAACACGTATAACTGTTTCAAGTAGTGTCCAACTTAGTTGGAGAAACAGCATAGACAGAAGGCAGAATAAGCAGTACTAATAGAGGTATGGCAGTATGGAGAGAACTAGTAATATTTTAACATGTGCATACAAGTGATTTTTAAACAACACATGATATTTAGAAATGTACAGGGAAAAACAAAGTGCTATCTGTTTTCATGTGTATATCTGGACTTTCAAAGTAGTTATCTCTATCACCCATTTGCACCTAAGTCATATTCCAGATCCTCGTGTGTGTGTGTGTGTGTGTTCCTTTTTTTTTTTTCTTTTTTTTTGGTGTTGGGCACTGAACCGAGGGCTTCACACATACGAAGTATGTGCTCTACCACTGAGCTACACCCAATCCCTATCCCTATTATATAATTCTTCATACAGGAATATTTTAATGTATTTAATTGAAACTTAAGGTTAGGCACTTTTGTGCCTCCCCACTTTCCTAGTGTATTATACACAGAATAGACGCTATAAATAGTTTCAAAATGAACAAATTAAACCAGCTACTGGATCTCACTCAAACAGCCTGCCTCACTGTATGACTCATGCAGGTGTGGCACACAAAATGTGTCCACAGTTCTATCTAATGTAAACTGACCAAACTCGTGAATAAATTTGTTCTAAACTTTTAATTCCACAGCAGTAAAAAGCTTAGTAACACAGAAACAGAGGAAAACTCAAA
This sequence comes from Graphiurus murinus, assembly GCA_004027655.1. NCBI lineage: Eukaryota > Metazoa > Chordata > Mammalia > Rodentia > Gliridae > Graphiurus > Graphiurus murinus. Next base: position 52,392 of record PVLC010005856.1, on the reverse strand, counting down.
GACAAAACAAGTACTTATAAGCAAAATCACTTCATATTAAGAAACTCTGAGTTTTATTTAGCATTATATCTGAGGCACTAATGAAAATAAAGGAAGAAATTAAAGATTGATTCCACATTCAATTTTAAGGGATCTTGCAAAAAGGAAAATACACAGTTTGTAACCAATCTTAAAAGTATGAAATGTTGTAGAGTTTACAATACACAAAATATACTATGGGGACATCTTATCAAATGGAGAAAGTGTGTGTGCAGTCTTTCCAATCTAAAGACTTCAATCCATGTTGTTCTGCTATTTTTCCCAATTCCATACTAGAATTCTATGGACAAAACTAACAATACAGAAAGCTTTTGGGGGTAAGAAGGCTCTGAAAGAATATGATGTTGGCCCTGAGAAACAAGTAAGCTGGCCTGGGGTTCAGTCAACATAGCGCTACCAAAAGCCTGAAAAGACTAGATGGAAACAATTCTCTTTAAGCTACAATTTTATAATTATATAGAAAACCACAGTTTTTTAGACAGAAATTCATGTTATACTACTAAGTATTTTAATTCATGTTATACTATTAAGTATTTTAATTCATGTTATACTACTAAGTATTTTAAAGTGATTTTTACCTTTTGGTGAAGGGGCCAAAATAATAATTGGGATTTTTAGAAATGAAAAAGAAGGTATACTCAAGCTTAATAAAAGAATCAATGACCCACCTATATGTACCCCCAAAGTAGTTAGTTCTCCTCAGGCTGCCAAGATAAATATACAAACAAAAAATTAGAAGCTAACATATAAGAAGACATTTTAAAAACTACAGACACCAAAAAAGGAAAAAGGACTTCAGACATGTTGAAGTAGTTCTTTAGAAGAGCCTTCTTTGAAATGTAGTCATGAGATTGCAAGAAAAAACAATGTAAAGATTGATATTACATCAGTAGAGTCTATTTAATACCCTTAATAATACTATCATTTCTAAAGTCACAAAAGGGCACTACAGCTCTTCAATTTATTGCAAACATATCTTCTTTTAAAAAGTCAGCCCTAATATTGAATCTAAGACAAATTTCAAATTATTGACACTATACGGTAAAGCACAATGAAGAACATTTTATTTAAATAAAATAGGATAATATTTCATTGCGTATTAAATCCAACAGATTTTTTTCCTCTATCCATATCTACATCCAATGGTGATATCTTATAGACTAGTTTCTAAACAGAGGCGGATTTTTAAAAAAATGATGAAAGCCATTTTTTGCTCAAGAATACTATTGTTCACATACCACATTGGTTGTTTTACAGCAGATACTAATTTGCCAAGCTTCAGGTGGCAAAATGCTAAGTTGTAAATCTGGTATTATCCAGCTAGTTGTTTTTCCTTGCTCTGGAAACTCCCCAGTGGCATGTGCTGTTGAGAGATCACCTTGTTGCCACCACATCTCTTCTCAGTTGGCTCCTCTTAGAGCAGAACATTCATGTCCTTAAGATGCAAGGCCAAGCAAAAAGCCTCCCACAAATCCACTGGATATCACAATGTTCTGTTTGATAAATTCTGTTGCCTGAAAAACAAAGTGAGTTTAAGCAAAAATACTCTTAGTTATGCTACAACAAGGACAAACCTTGAAAACATTACATTAAGTGAAATAAGATAGACAAAAAAAAAAAAAAAAGGACAAATGTATGATTCTACTTATGAGCAGACAAACTCATAAAGAAAGCAGAATAGGGGTTACTAAGGGCTAGGAAGAGGGAGAAATTATATGAATTAGTATTTGATTGGAACAATTTGTTTGCAATGATAAAAAGAAAGTTCTGCAAATGGATAATGGTAATGACTGCACTAAAATGTGAATGTGCTTAACACCACTGAAATGTACATTTAAAAGTGATCAATTTCTCTGGCTATGGTGGCACATGCCTGTAATCCCAGTACTTGGGAAGCTGAAATAGGAGGATTGCAGGTTTGAGGCCAGCCTTATCAACTTAGCAAGATCCTCACCAACTTAGGGAGACACTGTTTCATAATAAAAAATAAAAAGGTTGTGGGTGTAACTTAGAGGTAAAATGTCCTTGGGTTCAATCTCCAGGACCAAAAATTAAAAATAAGTAAGTATATAAAAGTGGTAAATTTTATATTACATATATTTTTCCACAATAAGAGGAGGCAAAATTCTGAAAATCCTCTTAGTTGTTGAATCTGGAACTAAGTAATATTTTTAGCTATTTTCCTTAATTTGATGAATACTCAGCAAAAATTCCTATGTACCTACTACTGTAGGTGCGAAACACCACACAAGATATCTGGGCATCCATTACAAACTGAAGGAGCTTAGAGCCCATGGTCCAGGCCCAGAAAATTCCCTGGCTACTGAGATAACAGATATCTGGGTAGTTATAATCTCACAAGTAAAAAGAAATCTACATATAAGGCAAATTATTAAATAGTCACAAAAGGTACAATTTTTTTTTCTTTTTTCTTTTTTGTGGTACTGGGCAGTGAACCCAGGGTCATTCTACCCAAGCTACTACACCCCCAGCCCTTTTATTATTTTTTGTTTTGAAACAGGTTCTCACTAGATTGCTGAGAGTCTTGCTACCTTGCTGAGGCTGGCCTCAAACCTGCAACTCTCCTATCTCAGCCTACGAAGTACGGGGATTACAGGCATACGCCACCACACCTGGCTTACAGTGATATTTATTAACAGTCCATTTAGCCAGTAAAAAAAAAAAAAAAGATAAAAAGCTGCTTTGATAAAATGACTAGCCCAAATAAAATCATAAGGAAATCAGTAGGAAAAGCCAGACTATTGAGATCTTCTACTTAGATGCTTCAAAAATATCAGTGCCAGCTGAGCATGGTGGCACACACCTGTAATCCTAGTTCTTGGGAGGCTAAATCAGGAAGATTGAAGGTTTCAGACCAGCCTTAGCAACTTAGCAAGACTCTCAGCAACCTAGAGAGACCCTGTTTCAAAATACAGTATAACAAGGGTAGGAGTGTAGCTCAGATGTAAAGTGCCCCTGGGTTCAATCCCCAGTACCCCCCAATACAAAAATACCATGTGTGCCATTAAAAACTAGGATTGGAGGCCGGGCGTGGTGGCGCACGCTTGTAATCCCAGCATCTGGGAGGCTGAGACTGGAGGATCTGGGTTCGCAGCCAGCCTCAGCTACCTAGTGAGCTACTCCACAACTTAGTGAGACCCTGTTTCAAAAGAAAGAATAAAAAATAGGGCTGGGGGTATAGCTCGGAGGTAGAATGCCCCTGAGTTCAATCCCCAGTACTGCCAAAAAACCCAAAAAAACAACAACAAAAAAAAAACTAGGATTGCGGGGAGGGAGGTACTAACAGACATGAGAACTGTTAAGCACTAAAGGAAACACCAGAGACATGACAAGCAAATGCAATATGTAACTTGTGATTGGGAAAAAGTTATAAAAGATATTTCGTGGAAAATTTTATATGATCTGTATATTAGAAACTATTGTATCATATAAAAATTTTTGGATTAATAATGGTATTTGTAGTTGTATAGGAAAATATCTGTACTCTCAGGAGATACATGTTGAGTTATTTAGGGGTAAAGAGTCATAACATTAGTTCAGAAAAAATTGTGTAAATCTCACCTATGAGAGATAAAATGTAGCAAAATGTGAGCAATTTGGTAAACAGATAAAGGGTGTTTGAAGATTCACTTTGTCTTACAACTTTTCAAAAGATTTGAAAAATTTCAAAATAAAACGTTGGAGGAGGTAAAAGGATAAAACAAAAGAGGCAAGGGAGTATCTGATTTTAAACAGAGTATGAGAAAAAGAGAAAATATAAACAAAAAATGTTAATAAATAAAACTAATATATTGATATTATTAACAAAATAAAATATATACATTTCAACCTATTGTATCTTTAAAAAATGAGTACTTTTACTATACACATTTATAAAAGAGAAATAATCTTGGAAAAATAATGTTACCAACTACCAGCTTTTACATGCAGATCAAAATGAGTGGGAGATGGGCAGAAGAATCTATGTTAACCAAAAACAACAAGAAAAGGCTGATTTAAATGGTGCTGTGAAGCTGGATGTGGTGGTGCACGCTTGTAATCCTAGCATTTGGGAGGCTGAGACCGGAGGATCGGGGTTCACGGCCAGCCTCAGCTACCTAGTGAGGCACTCCACAACTTAGTGAGACCCGGTTTCAAAATAAAGAATAAAAAATAGGGCTGGGGGTATAGCTCGGCTGTAGAACATCCCTGAGTTCAATCTCTAGTACTGCAAAAAATAAAATAAATAAATAAATAAATGGTGCTGTGATCACAAATTTTACCTAGCATTCCACATATATGACTAAAAATATCTTTTTTTTCAAAGAGGGTATTCCCTAGTCACATTTTCTTTAAGTGAGACTCATTAACAACAACAAAAAAGCCAGGTGTGGTGGCTCATGCCTGTAATCATAGTACTTGGGAGGCTGAGACAAGAAGATCAAAGGTTTGAGGCTAGTCTCAGCAACTAAGAGAGGCCCCCAGCAACTTAGCGAGACTCTGTTTCCAAATAAAAAATAAATAGGGCTGGGGTTGTAGCTCGAAGTTAGAATGCCCTTGGGTTCAATCTCCAATACAAAAAAAAAGAGGAGCCCAAATTATGTCTTACTTCTTCAATTATATTGTTGATTTCAGGTGCTGCTTTATTTGCTCGTTTCTTAATCTGCCGTTTTGCTTTGTTTACATCTTTTTCAACTCTCTTCCAGTCAATCTGCACATAGCCACTGTGACTAGCAATCTGCAAAATATAGGAAAAATAGCTATTATCCAGGAAGGTATGAACACTTAGATTTTAAGAAATCCATGAAATTTAAAAGAAATTGTTATTTATTTACTAATTTATTCATTCAACAAATACTGGGTGCACAGTCTATGCCAAGCACTGAATGAAGGAGACATAACCCCTCTCAGAAAATTTCAAGGCAGTTAAGGAGAAGAGACATTAAAAAAAAGAATTACATAGATGTGACGAGCACTGTGTTAAGAAAAGTACAGTACACGGGAAAAGATTCCAAAAACTGCATTATAACTGTACTACAATTCTATTATGCCTTTTGAAATAGGGAATTAGCTAAAAAGTACAGACTATCCTAATTATATAGCTAATAAAAATATCTTTTAATTAAGCAAGATGTTTAATTACTAGGGATCAGAAACCAATCAGTTATTAGGTCAGTAAAGAAACCTAAAGTAGCCTGATAAAGGCTCTTCACTAACTTAGACTCTTACATTAAAAATACTTTCTGGGAGCCAGGCGTGGTGGCACACTCTTGTAATACCAGCATTTGGGAGGCTGAGACCGGAGGATCCGGGTTCACGGCCAGCCTCAGCTACCTAGTGAGGCACTCCGTAACTTAGTGAGACCTGGTTTCAAAATAAAGAATAAAAAATAGGGCTGGGGGTATAGCTCGGAGGTAGAATGCCCCTGAGTTCAATCCCCAGTACCGCAAAAAAAAAAAAAAAAAAACAAACAAAAAAAATTTTCTGGTAACTTCTTTTGAAAATAGAGTATAAAAGAAACATACACAAGTTTCATGCCATGCCATAGATTCTTTTAATAAAACTATAAATAAATAAATCTTTATGATAAAACCCAACTTATAAAACTAGTTAAGTTCCTATTAATTTTAAGGAAAGTCTTCATATGGCTACTGAAACACTGCAAAATCTGAACAGGAACAATAGTGTGAGTAATAAGCTGGTACAGTAAAAGTTAATGCCTTCAAATAATAAAAGAAAAATATAATCATGTAAAGTAAAAAACAAGCCATATATACCATTATAAATCACTTCTGTTGAGCGTATGTTTTCTTTGTAACCTTTTATTTTATTTTGCTTTTGGTGCTGGGGATTAAATCCAGGGCTTTGTGCAAGCTGGGCAAGCACTCTACTACCAAGTTACATCCCTAGTCCTCTTTGTAATCTTTTAATGCATCGCTTGGACTTTTAAACACACAAAATATTTCAAATAATTAAAAATATCTGATTTACTATAAACAGGTTGACTGGAAATCTCAGGTTCTATTTTCACTATGAATGACTCTGTAGAGGAATTTATTTATCTGCATTTCTTCCTATATTTATTTACCTATTATCACTTCAAATTCCAGCTTCAGCAAAACAGAAAGGAGATCAAATCAATTGGCAAGTGAAAGCTTTTTCGGGTAGTACTTGACACAGCAATTTGGATCACAGGCACTGAGGAGAGAATGAATCCTAGGGAATGGAGCCTTTCCTACATATAAATTGAAAAGACTTCTTACTTGCACTAACCAAATTAGTTGATTACTTTGATGCTTTTGCAGAATTTAACTTTTTGCTGAATCTCAACATCTTTTTACTGGAGCCAAAGCTTGTGAGGAGTACAAAGATTTTACTTAGGTACACAGCTTTATTTTTTTTTTTTTTTTTGGTTAGAACGAGCCAAAAATATCATCTATGCCATAACTCACCAGCAATCCCTAATTCAATTGCCTTTTTTCAAGACTTGAAAAGTTAGGAAGTATTTTGAAAAGTTACTCTTTGTGCCATGAGTTATACTAGAGATGAAATAGCCAAAAATCTTAACTACATTCCCTGGGGTGACTGCTCTCCTCCCCAATCCTAGCAGATGAAGAGAAGAAGCCATTTAATGAGACATTATATAAATTCTCGAAAACTGCATTCTAAACACATTACATAAAAATATTTTTACACAGCCATTTGTCATCAAAAATTAATAAATCTGGGGTTATCTGAGATAAAGATTTTGTAGAGTTTAAGGAATTCTCCAGTTTTGTGGCAAAGTGCCAACCAGCTGCAAAACTGCTGTAGGGAAAATGAAAACCTTTGAGATGCTTGGGATGGGAAAGCCTCTCTGGGCTTCCTTCCCCAATACCTTCAAACAGTCAGAGCCTTTTGCCTCTACTCTCTCAGTACCACATCTGCCCTTCCAGCTCAGCACTGACCAGATCATCACAGTTGTTTGCCAATATCTACTTCACCCAGTGCACTATGAATCTCTATGTCCCTAGAGTCTTGAATAATATCAGGCCAATAGATGAATGAGACACAATAAATGAATGATGATGATACAGTAAATACTAAATCCCTCACGGTATATTAACCAGCCTGGCTCAAATAAAACTCTAAACAAAGGGACTGAGCTAGGTCATCCCAAAGGGCCCTATCATGTCTACCGGTGAGTGTGAGAATGCTCTCTGTCTGATGTTGACATGACCCACTACCACTGAGCAGATTTTCTTGAGACGTTCACTGCTATCTTCCCTTGGAGGCAAAACTGATCCAACTAAAGGGTACCAGTTCAAATAGAGCAGCATAATCCAGTGCAGAGACAACCAAGAACAAGTAATCTGTCCCCAGTGGGGTTTAGTACATCCTCCTAAGTACTAAGTACCTCCTAAGAACTGACCATATAAGACCCAGTTCAGTCTTATTTACCCAGAGCTCATCTGAGTCATTCCATGGAAAAGAAAACCAACAAATCAGGGAAGAAGTGGGACACTGAACAGTATTTGACTTTCCTATGGCACTAAAATATTTAATGAATTAGGTAAAGACGCTTTATTAGAATAAAAGATTTTCCCGGCATGGTGGCACACACCTGTAATCCCAGTACTTGGGAGGCTAGACTCGAAGTTCATAGGTTCAAGGACAACCTTAGCAACTTAGAGACAAATTTACAAATAAAAAATAAAACAGAGCTGGGCGTAGTGGTGCATGCCTGTAATCCCAGTACTTGGGTAGGAGGCTGGGACAGAAGGTCACAGGATGGAGGAAACCCTCAGCAAGTAGTGAGATTCTCATCAACCTAGCATGACCCTGTTTCCAAATTTAAAAAAAGAGCTTGGGGTGTAGCTCAGAGGTAGAATGTCCCTGGGTTCAATTCCCAGCACCACAAAGGGGGGGGTGGGGGGGACTTTCAAAGTTAAAAAATAAGGTCAGGCTTCCAGGCCAAGATTCATGTCTGCTTGAAAGTTATAAACATGTAAATGAGGCTTTTTGCTTGTGAACTTTACCATAAGTGATCTGACTGGACTGTTTCACTAGGAATATTTTCCCACTCCTAGCTCCAGACTTTTAGATGAGGAGTCTTAGATCTATCACACATTTAGCGCTTCCCATTAGTTTTTTTGTGCCCAATCTTAAATATGAGCACATAACCAAAGATTATCAGGCACAAAGCAAAGTCTTTAAAACTGGAGGCAAAAGTAAACAAGCAGGGAAAGGAGGGGGCTTAGAAGAGGGGATAGGGTTTTAACTCAGTGGTAGTGCATCACCTAGCATGCTCAAGGCTGCAGGTTCAATCTAGCATCGCCAAAATACAAAAACCAAAAACAAACAAGCAAAAACCCCCCAAAACTTAGAGGAACAGACTATGTAGAAAGAGGTTTAAAAGCAAAACAAGGGCTGGAGGGTATAGCTCAATGGTAGAACAAATGCCTAGCAGGCACAAGACCCTGGGTTTGATCCCCAGCACTGCCCCCCCCACACACAAAATGAATGAATGACAAAACAAAATCTGATCACTGATTATCAGAAAGATTAAAAAGATAATGCACAACTGAAAGCACTCCCAAATGGCCAAGGCTGGAACAATTTGAGCAATAAAATGATTTTAGATTATAATGCAAAGCACAAAATAAAAATCTAAATGACAATACTGATATAAATGATTGAAAAAAATTAATAAATTGCACATGATCTGAGCTACTCAAGAGGCTAAGGCAGGAAGATGTCAAGATTGAGGCCAATCTTGGCAACTTAAGACCCTTCCTCAAAAGAAAAAGTAAAAAGTGTAGGGGGGGAGGGTAACCCAATGGTAGAGCATCCTTGGGTTTAATTTAAAAAAAAAAAATGAAAGGGAATATCCAGAATGATATTAAATGGAGATCCCAGAACAACTACTGTATACCAGGTCCAGGTCTAGAAAACATGCAAGAAGACTCTAGAACAGGTTTGTTCAGAAAATTAAACTGATGCATATAACCACAAGAGATTCTGACAACTACTTGTGTAAAGAAATAATCCCAGACTTTGTACTAGAAATAATTCCCAAAACCTTCCCAAAGATGGCTAAAGACAAATTCAGATTCAAGATGCTCAGTAAACTCCAGGTAGGGATCTAACACAATTATGAAATAATATTCATGACATGGGAGGTGGGGGTGGGGTATAAGTGTGTGAGATGGGGGGAGGTATGGGGAGAGTAGAACAGTTTAATAACTGATAGCTAAATTCTCATATTTCATAGCAGGAAGCCAACAGTTAACTAAAACTGAAAAATCAAGAAATGCCCACTAAAAACTGGGTGTGGTGGTACATGCCTGTAATCCCAGTACTTGGCAGGTTGAAAGAGAAGGACTGCAGGTTCAAGGGCAGTCTCAGCAACCTAGTGAGACCCTGTTTTAAAACCAAACCAAAACAAAAAGGGTAGGAGTATAGCTCAGAGGTAGAATGCCCCTGGGTTCAATCCTTAGCACCACAAAGAAAAAAAAATGTTCAATTAACTTGTTTAAGGAAAGGGAGAATCAGCTAAGGGTTCAAAGTGGTTGTCTCAAAGAAGTAAGAAAATGAAGGTAAAGAGAGGGAGGCAGATGATTAATCTGTAATAAGCCTTGTGTAAGTATTTAACCTTCTGAATTATGTACATGTATAACCTAAAAAAATCTCAGAGATTTATATACCACAGTCTATTTTTTTCAAGTCAAGTGAAGCAGTGAGAGTGGAGAAGGAACAAAAAAATCTACAATTGGTTGTGGTCAACTTGTTGTAAACACCACTACACTAAGACCAGCCCCACTATTTTTCCCCCCCAATACTGGGGATTGAACCCAGGGAGTCTACCACCGAGCTTCGCTTCCAGTCCGTTTTATTTTGAGACAGAGTAGTCACTATGTTGCTGAGGCTGGACTTGATCCTGTGATTCTCCTGCCTCAGCCGTCCAAGTAGCTGGAATTATAGGCAGGGACTTGGATCAACTGTCTATTTTAAGATAGCAGTATGATAAATATCTTATTGGGAAACAATATTGTAACTAGAAAAGCTTTAGGTTCTAAGCAAACTTTTATCTTTAAATAGAAGTAAAAAGCCGGGCGTGGTGGCGCACGCTTGTAATCCCAGCATTCGGGAGGCTGAGACTGGAGGATCCGGGTTTGCCGCCAGCCTCAGCTACCTAGTGAGGCACTCCACAACTTAGTGAGACCCGGTTTCAAAATAAAGAGTAAAAAATAGGACTGGGGGTGTAGCTTGGAGGTAGAATGCCCCTGGGGTCAATCCCTAGTACCGCAAAAAAAAAAAAAAAAAAAGAAGTAAAGATTATAAACCAGGCGTGGTGGCGCATGCTTGTAATCCCAGCATTCAGGAGTCTGAGACCGGAGGATCCGGGTTTGCGGCCAGCCTCAGCTATCTAGTGAGGTACTCTGCAACTTAGTGAGACCCGGTTTCAAAATAAAGTAAAAAATAGGGCTGGGGGTATAGCTCGGAGGTAGAATGCCCCTGGGCTCAACAATCCCCAGTACCGCAAAAAAAAAAAAAAAAAAAGAAGTAAAGATTATAAAAACATGGAAGTGGTAGGGTGCATGCCAGTAATCCCAGTACTCAAGAGGCTGAGACGGGAGGATCACAGGTTCAAAGACAGCCTCAGCAACTTAGTGAGATTCTCTAGCAAGACCCTGTTTCAAAACAAAAATAAAAAGGGCTGAGGGTGTAGCTCAGAGGTAGAACACCCCTGGGTTCAATCCCCAGTACCACACACACAAAAAGGAAGTGAGCCTAAAAAATATTAGGCAATTAGCCTAAAAGCCACTTATTCCTCTTTCAGGTTCCTTTCACTGAGTTTCAAGGCTAGTTATATTTATGGGAAAAGTAGTTTGATGCAAACAGGACCTATGTACTTCTGCCTTAGAGACTTCCAAGATACGTGGCCTCAGCATGGAAAAGTGGTAGGCGGCAATGTGGTATACTGACTGAAATGGACTTCTGAAAAACTGACATACAGAGCAGATTAAAATATATAATTCTGTCTATTCTGTGAACATTTTAGGAAACTCTGCTTCAGTGCAATACCCTTTGGCACTGAACAGAAACAACTGAGTTTTCAATATAGCTTAAGAATTTAATATGCCCTTGACTCTATACAAACCCAAGTCAAAATCAGCTTCAGTAAACTCTTCTGTACAAACAATGACATATTCATCTAAAGGACTAAATTTAGATATTAACCATATTCTTTTCTTTCTCACCTCTTAACCACAAGAAATACATAATTACTTCTAATAATGTCAACAGAAAATACATATCTTTAAAAAGGCTGTTCAGTAAATAACTCAAAAGCAATGCTGGACATACAATCCAGTCTCTTTGAACATAAGGCAACTACACTGGTTACCACAGGGTCAGTGGTTCAGGTACTGAAGTCAGATTTGGGGTTAATATAAACATCAGTCATTCTTTAAAACTGGTATAACCGACAGTTCTCTGTATCTTTAAAATTGTTGCTAACATTCATTCTCAGAAATTTCCAATTTTTAATTTACTATATTTGATCTTCAGGGAATGCCAGACATGAATGCCAAATAATATCCTGATAAACAACCTCTAATGGTAAAGCATTTTCACACTTCTACTCAGAGGAAGATGAAAAAAATTAAAATTTTAATCCACCTGTCTCAGAAATAGGATTAGAGATATTTTTTTAAACCTAATTTCCACTTTCTATATATTTTTTTCTATATAGTTTTTAAAAAACATTAGAAATTGTTAACAGCAGCTTCCTCTGGGAGAAAAAAATGTGTAACTAGGAAATGGGAAAAGAGACCTTTTGAATTTTATGTGTGTTTTAAATATAGGTTTAAAATGGTTAGGATGAGTAGGTTATATTATTGGTGGAATGTTTATTTGCTAGGGAGATGCTTCAAGGGAAAACTGGCTAAGTAATACACAATGAATTTTAAAATTCATTTTATTTTCAAGTTTAATAGTTATCTTTTTAATAGCTTGCATCAAACTATACTTAGACAACTTAGAAGTATTTAATTTGTTGTCTTTCATGAAGATGCCGGCTTTCAAAACTCATCATTTTTCTATAAACTGATGCTTAAAAGAAAAATCATATCTTCTATTAAAATAGACAGGGATGAAATGGCTATATTTGACATTCTCAGTTCCCAAGGCTACCTATGTAAGTAGAGACAAGTACAGAAAACTCTAGACATACCTGAAGGAGAAGAAAGCCACCACCCACTGCAGTTGCTGCAAGCTTGCCAACCTTCTGGAACAAAAATCCTGCACACCTTTAATGTAAGAAATAACAAATGATGAGAGCAATCAATGATGTAGTAAACCCTCTCTTCTTTTACTTTTTATTGCTTTCTTAATAAGATTTTCATGTCTTCCCATTTCTTTTGATCATGTCCCTTGTCTGCTCAGAAACCCTCAATGCTTCCCTTTAGTCATACAGGCTAGACAAAAATGAACAATCTAAAATGTCTAACACAGGTGTGGTGGTGCATGCCTGTAATCCCAGTACTTGGGAGGATGGTACGAGGCTAGCCTCAGCAACTTATTGAGACCCTGTTTCAAAATAATAAAAAATAAAATAGGGCTGGGGATATAACTTGGAGGCAGAACGCACCTGAGTTGAATCCCAAATACCAATACATAAATACAGAAAGAAAGAAAGAGGGAGGGAAAGAAAGAATGAATGAATGAATCAGTCAGTCAGTCAGAAACTGGGCATGGTAACAAACACCTGTAATCCCAGTTCTTGGGAGACTGAGACAGGAGGATTGCAGGTTCGAGGACAACCTCAGCAACTTAGTAGCAAGACTTTGTCTCAAAATAAAAAATAAATAGGGCTGGGGGTATATCTCAGAGGATGAATGCCCCTGGGTTCAATCTCCAGTACCAAAAACAAACAAATAAATAAATAAATGAAATGTCTGAGATTTGATATGAGACAGGAAGACTTATAGGAAAAAATGGCTAATGAAATTGAATGATGAGTACTCAGAGGTTCATTATATTCCTCCTATAGTTGTGTAAGCTGAACTTTCCCATACTAAAAGTGATTTGTTTTGTCTTGCTACCTACTCTACCCAAACTACTCTACCCCAATTATTTTCCAAATAGGCCATCACCTTTGCTTTTGATCTATTAATCTTCCCCAATTCTAGGGGTATATAACACCACCTATCTAAAGCTTTCTTACCCTTCAGCCCACATTTCCTATAGCCTCCTTATCTATATCTATTTGTATACGTATGTGTGTGTGTGTGTGGGGGGGGGTGTTTGGGGATTGAACCCAGGGGCATTCTACCTCTGAGCTACATCCCCAGCTCTTTTTAAATTTTTGAAACAGAGTCTCACGAGGTTGCTGAGAGTCTCATTAAGTTGCTGAGGCTGCCTCAAACCTGAGATCCTCCGGTCTCAGCCTTCCACGTACTAGGATTACAGGCATGCACCACCATGCCCAGCTCTGTATCTATTTCTATATTAAATCTGTGCTGTCTCATCTATGCTGTAACAGTGTCAGTCTATACTTCTTCAGTAAGCTTATATTCCCCTCAGTATTCCACATCCATACTATGCAAAAGAATCCCAGATTTCTAACTCTAGATTCTGAACTGATTTGGTATTCCCTCAAAATTTGTTATCTTTACCAGAACCTCAAAATATAATCTTATTTGGAAATAGGGTCACTATAGATGTAATTAATTATTAGATAAGGCTATACTAGAATAGGGTAGGCCCTTAATCCAATATGAGTCATGTCATTGAGACACACACACAGAAGGAAGATGACCATGTGATGATAACAAAGGGAGAAATTAGTGATGTGTCTATCTACAATCCAAGGAATGCCAAAGACTGCTGGCAAGCATCAGAATGTAGGAAAGAAACCTGGAGATTTCTCCCTCTGAGCCTCCAAGAAGGAACCAGCCCTGCTGACACCTTGATTTCAGACTCCTCCTCTCCAGAACTGTAAGAGAATAAATTTCTATTGTTCCAACCTAGAGAGTGTGTGCTACTTTGTTATAAAAGCCCTAGGAAACTTATACCTTCCATAATGGAAAATCTACATTTCAAATTACTTGGCCTTCCCTAGTGCCCAGAATCATATATTTGAAATGTCCCAAAGTAAACATCTTTCTAGCCAAAACAACAGCTGCTAAGGTCCCAATTTATAAGCAATAGTGCCATTCTCCAGGGTTGCCACCTCACATTGATCTCAGATTACTTCGTCCTTGGTACAATTGATAGTAAAGTTCTATAATACTCTGTCTCCAAAACATTACATGACTCTTGTTTTCTCCTTTCCATTCTTAAAGGCATCATTACCTTGGTAACGGTTCAGACTTCTGTTACCTCACTGCCAGACCACTCTAAGGGCATACTAACTGGTCTTCACACCTTCCATGCATCCTAGCAACCACCTATCCTGGTATTAGTTTTAGTTTCTTATGATCAAAACCCTATAGCCACCCAGAGCTCAATATAATCTCCTAAAACAGTCATATCTTAAATTGGTCTGAATTGTTAATTAGTTAGGTTAATGCTCTACTAAGCATTCTTCCTTAGCATATACTACAGTATCACATCAGTTTTATACATTAATTAATTTTAAAAAATTTGTTACACTGAAAAGTCATTACCACAAATCATCTGTATGATACTGGCATCCTATTACATAGCTCTTGGGGTGATACCTAGCTACAATCCAAATGTATGTATCACCATCAAGAACACATCTCTCATAGAAAAATCAGCAACAAAGACTCCAAAAAACAAGCAGAAGAAGCAAGTAGCCAGGTCTCCACAATATTTCAGGTTGGGGACTCCATTAAGACTGTGTATCCATTGCTTGATAGCATTAGTCACTAAGATGAATGGGACTAAATTCTGTTGCTCTGTCTCTAGGTTTTCCAAGCAACTTCTGTCAATTATGGGGCTTCTTACCAAATTTGGTCAATAAGGAGAAAATAGGTAATGATCTGAAAATTCTACTTCTCAATTATTTTTTAGTATCTTTTAATATTGAGCTTTTGGCCCTGACTCTCACTAACCAATCACCCACAGCACTAAATTATGAGCTAATTTAAGCAGAGGGCCATATTCTCAATTATGGGGACAGAGATACCATCAGCCTATGGCAGATCATCTAAATTGCCAGAGCCCTGGCCAGAAATCTCTAATTGCGGGCTTTTTTCATACAACAGCATTAATAAGTACACATCCTAAATAACTACTGCACCTCTGTGCCACAGAATCCTCACAATGGGGGTTTCTGCCATAAAATGGCATTTACAAGAAGACAGAGGGGAGTGTACCATTATTCCAAGGTACATGTAAAACACAAACCAAAAAGAATTTAAGTAGGGCATGGTGGCGCAAACCTCTAATCCTAGTACTTTAGAAGACTAAGACAGGAGATTGAGGATTCCAGGCTAGCCTCAACAACTTAGCAAGATCTTGTTTCATAAAAAAAAAAAAAAAAAAAAAAAAAAGGAGGGGGCCTGGATGGCAGAGCTAAGAGAGGTAGAATGCCTCTGGGTTCAATTCCCAGTAACAAGAACAAAACAAACTAATTTATACAAATCAAAAGGAAATATGTAAATATTTAAATTCAATGTGTAATGAATTTAATGTAGACTATAAAGAACAAAATGATTATTTGCAAGGTAATCATCCTAACTTCAAAAAATTCTCTACAGTCCCGACATTTTCAGAAGAGAGTCCAACTTTTTTTTTAAAAACAATAGAATTAGATCCATAGTAGCAACTGGATAATCACAAGGTCTGGGGTGTTACCTGATTCATGTTTATTAACTACTCAACCTTCATGCACTTCACAATATTATTACAAACTGGGTGTGGTGATACATGCCTATAATCCCAGTACTTGGGAAGTTGAGACAGGAGAATCGCAGGTTTGAGGACAGTCTCAGCAACATAGGGAGACTCTCAGCAACCTAGCAAGATTGTTTCAAAATAAGAAAATAAAATCAAGCCAGGCGTGGTGGCACACGCTTGTAATCCCAGCATTTGGGAGGCTGAGACAGGAGGATCCGGGTTCGTGGCCAGCCTCAGATTGCCTAGTGAGGCACTCTGCAACTTAGTGAGACCCTGTTTCAAAATAAAGAATAAAAAAAAAATAGGGCTGGGGATATAGCTCGGAGTTAGAATGGCCCTGAGTTCAATCCCCAGTACTGCAAAAAAAAAAAAAAAAAAAAAAAAAAAAAAAAAAAAAAAAAAAAAAAAAAAAAAAAAAAAAAAAAGAAAAGAAAAGAAAATCAGGTTGGTGGTGTATCTTGGAGGTAGAAGGCCCCTGGGTTCAATCCCCAGTACCACACACAAAAAACAAAACAAAACAACAGCAAAAAACAATATTATTACTGAGTAAGCAATCTATCCTTTATCCTTTAATTTCAACACAGAACCAATATTCGACAGCTCTTCTTCAAAGCATTATCACAATCTGAACCACCTCACCAAAAAAAAAAACAGAATCAGCTGTATCATCATCAATACTTTTTACTGAGCATTTACACTGCTCTCTACAGGGTTAACAATCCTAGAGGCCAGTTCTGCTGTGGGAGTTTCTCACACTTTCCAGTTGTTAGCACTGAATGGCAAGTAAAAATTTACATATAATTGACTTGCATATTTTTTTCCTATCTACTCACTATAACCGAATTTGATCCACTACATTTGCTAACCTTGAGAAAGGGGAAAATTATAAAGAATCAAAAGAAGGATAAGAAGGGAAAAGTGAAACAGTGGTAGACATGGGAAAGACCCCAGGGTCAACCAAAATCCAACAGGGAGTCTCTGAAGGTAGTTCACACCAATTGTATAATTGTATCACAGGGGAAAGTCCCAAAGTAAAGTTTTTCTGAAGTTAATAGTGTGTAGACCCACTGAATGTGCATAGTAACTCTGTCCCATTTATAAAAGAACAGCAGCTAGGCTCCCCAAAAAATTTAATGAAAAAGATGTTCTCACCAGCCAGTCACTCCACCCATTACAATCTGGGTAGCTACTGAGTATTTTTCTACCATAGGTCCCGAACGGTGGCCAAACACTCGATTCCACCAGTGGTGTCTTCTTGCGTACTCAGTTAGATCCAGTACTTCGTAAGATTCATCATCACTTTCATATTCTTCAAAACACAAAATGGGAAAGAGTCAATTGGAAGTCAGAAATGTTCTGTGCGTTTTTTAAAAATGCTACAACTCACTGTTACTTTTGGCCTACAGCTGAAAATGTCCAGATGAAAACTAATAAATTTGTTCAACTAAATATCTGACACTAGCTAGGGGTAGTGGTGCAGGCCTGTAATCCCAGCTACTCCTTAAGTGGTTGAGGCATGAGGATCTCAAGTACAAGGCCACCGTGGGTAACTCAGTGAGACCTTATCTCAAAATTAAAAGGGCTTGGGGATGCAGCTCAGTGGTAAAGGGTCTGTGTTCAATCCCCAGTACAGGGTGGTAGTGGTGGTGAGATCCTGGGACTAGAGCCTAAAGAGTAAAAGGCCTGACAGTAATTCCCCCACCTCCTTTCCAATGGCCCAGGACCGCCTGGGGACGGGAGACAAGGCCAGTTCAGTTAAACAGCAGTGAGGGGTCATCCGGCAAATCTCAAGAGTAGAGTCTGGGTTTAAGTGGGTCCATTTTCGTCAGTGGAAATAGAGGGCCCTGCTTTAAAAGAACTGGTCAGGAGCCGAGAGGAAGGAAATCACTTCACAACGGGACTCAAAAAACATGTTTGAAGATGGAGATGAAGAGCTAGAGGTGAGGGAAGGGTCGGCCCGTGTTGGGGGTGGGGATGGCTCTGAGTACCACAGAGAGGGCAGGGAGAAGTCGAGTTCGGAGGGGGTGCTCGAAGGGGCTGCCTCAAACCAGAGCCCCTAGAACAGGGGAACGGAAAGAGCCGTGGGAACAAGGTCGAGAGCTGTGAGCCGCGTCCCAGAAACTACTACTTCGGGCCCTGGCCGCTCACCTTGGGGAGGGGGGTTCCGGGACGCCATGATACCGCCGGCGGCCAGTTCTGGGGTGGTCCCCGCCCGCCCTCCTCTCCCCCGCACTTTAAGGGCCGCTCTAGGCCGAGGCAGAAGTCTATGGTCTCTTCTTTTTCCTCCTCCTCCTCCTCCACCTCCTTTTCCTCCGCCGGGCGCCTTGTCTTGTCCCCGCCCACTCTGCCCAACGCAGGAGCTTCTGCGCAAGCGCAAGACTCTAGGTGGGGGAAGGGACTATCGGATCGTTGGCCCGAGAGGGCTATGGGGGTTGTAGTCCGTTGCTTACCGCTATTGTGGCCAGTGGGGTGGGGGTGGGGGTGGGGGGCAACCCCCCAATAGAATTTCCTTAACCATAATTTCCTTATTTTGTTTTGAAGAAGCAAGGGGCTTGGAGGAGCAGCACATGGTGGGAAAACTAGTTTGGTATTGCCAAATACTCTCCTTGACCAAACTTTAGTTAGGAGGCTGCTCTAAAGTTCTTTTTGACTAGGCTGCCTCCTTAGGCCTTGTTTCTGGCCTACCTAGTCTAGTTGTAACAAGAATCCTGCTAAATCAGTTTCCTGAGAATCCCTCACCATATCTAATCATCTTCAATAGCCTTCAAATTCCCATCCCCCACCCTTGATATCTGATCACCCAGGCCTACTCCAACAATCCTGCAAGGATCCTGTTAAATTGGCTTAGCAAGAATCCCTCTCTCTTTGCCCTTGATCTTCTCTTGGTAATATTCTACCCATTTGACCCTCTCGCTCTGATCATTGGCTTTAAATCTCCAGCTGTCTTTGCTATATTTGAAGTTGAGGTGGATTCCTCAACCCCACTGCAATAGTCTTGACGCCTATTTCAAGAGTCCTGAATGAAGTCTTCCCTACCATTTTAACAAGTGTCAGAATAATTTTTATTTATTTATTTATTTATTTATTTATTTATTTATTTATTTATTGCGGTACTGGGGATTGAACTCAGGGGCATTCTACCTCCGAGCTACACCCCCAGTCCTATTTTTTATTCTTTATTTTGAAACCGAGTCTCACTAAGTTGCGGAGTGCCTCACTAGGTAGCTGAGGCTGGCCGCGAACCCAGATTACAAGTGTGCGCCACCATGCCCGGCTGTCAGAATAATTTTTAAAGTGTTTTGAATACTGTGCCACAATCCAAGTCCTTGAGGAAAAGGCTTTTAAAAAGATATTAAGATATACCCTGAGCCGGGCGTGGTGGCGAAGGCTTGTAATCCCAGCATTTGGGAGGCTGAGACCAGAGGATCCAGGTTCCCTGCCAGCCTCAGCTACCTAGTGAGGCACTCCGCAACTTAGTGAGACTTGGTTTCAAAATAAAGAATAAAAAATAGGGCTGGGGATATAGCTCGGCAGTAGAATGCCCCTGAGTTTAATTCCCAGTACCGCAAAAAAAAAAAAAAAGATATACCCTGTTTCATGTCACACTTAAGAGGCAAGGACTGAACAAGAAACAAAAAACTTTCTCATGCCCTCCTGCTATTGCAACTTTTTTTTTTTTTTTTTGCGGTACTGGGGATTGAACTCAGGGGCATTCTACCTCCGAGCTACACCCCCAGCCCTATTTTTTTATTCTTTATTTTGAAACCGAGTCTCACTAAGTTGCGGAGTGCCTCACTAGGTAGCTGAGGCTGGCCGCGAACCCGGATCCTCCGGTCTCAGCCTCCCGAATGCTGGGATTACAAGC
>PVLC010005856.1:0-32536 GCA_004027655.1 Graphiurus murinus | reverse complement strand
GCAACTTTTTTTTTTTTAAAGCATGTTCTCTTCATATGTTTCCTGCCAGGAACCAGAAACCCAAGGGAGGTAGATGAAGCTCTAGGATCTGACTTGATGGGAGTTATTCAGGGGGGCATAATTTTTTAGCATCATTCTTTTCATTTAAATCTCACAGGAGAATGAAGTCAAGTTTTTCACCCAGGAGCTCCATGGAATTCTGTAGAATGTAAAACCATGTTGGTCACTAAAGAGCTAATTCAAGTGCACATAAACTAGCCCCAAACTTATTTATTTGCAGTACTGGGGATTGAAACCAGGGTCTTCGGGTATGCTAGGCAAGTGCTCTACCAATAAGCTAAATCCCCAGCCCCCCTTTTAAATTTTATTTTGAGATAGGTCTTGCAAAGTTACCCAGGCTGGCCTAGAACTTGTAGGCATGAGCCACTACACTCAACTTGTTTGGAATTTTTAAATCAGGCCCTGGCATGGTGGTGCATGCTTGCAATCCCAGTACTTGGGAGGCTGAGACAGGAGGATCACAGGTTCAAGGCCAGCTTCAGCAATTTAGTGAGACCCTGTTCAGAATAAAAATAAAAAGGGCTGGGGGTGTAGCTGGGAGGTGAAATGCCCCTTGGTTCAATATCAAGTACCAAAAATAAAAATTAAAAAAGAAAGCAATTAAAGTGATTATTTCAGGACATAAGAATTTTTTAATCAGTTAGATAGCCATTGAGATGTATATGATTTGGGGAAATTCTGGCTCTTTATTTTCTTTTTGCAGTGCTAGGGGATTTAATTCAGGGCCTCACATATGCTTGGCAAATGCTACCACTGAGCGACTCCAGCCCCAAAATTCTAAGCCTTTACATGCAAGGTTAATTCTCCAAAGTTCCTCAGCCTGTGATCCCCAAAATGTAATTCTAAGACTGTTTGGAGATTGTCAATCAGTCCATACTGAGTAACTGCAAAAGTGAAAGGAGTTTTTCTGGGATCTTAGGAATTTAATTTGGGAGACAAAGGTTCAGATTCCTCAGAACCAGTATTCTGAGTAATTAGGAAAAGTGGAAACTTACATGGGTAGTTGAGTGTTGCCTATATGACTAATCGAAAATTTAAAATAAAAGAATGTATAGACAGATCTTGATATGCATCCTGAGCTTTTGGGTACAATGTAATTGTCTAGTTGTTCTGGTCATTCCAGATGCCAGAGATCCAAGGAAAGAGGTGACTAAAGCTCTCCATTCCAGGCAGCAGCAGAAGCTGTGCCTAAGTCCTGCTTCCTAATGGCCTCCTGACTCTGTTTTGAAAAGCTCTTTCACTTTTGCTTTCATCATAATTTTCCTTTTATTTTCATAATGTTCATTTAAAACTCAAAAGACAGTTATTTTGTGTAAGACTCTACTTTTCAAAAACAAAATGACTTTAGAGGCCATAACTTTAATCTTTTCACTGACATATTTTTCTAAAATTACAGACTTGAATTCATACTCTCCTTCTTGCCCATTGCTGGCTGCTATGGTTTAGATGAATTTTCCCCAAAAGTCCATGTGTTAAAGGTCTGATTCCCAGTTAGTGTTATTTCAAGGTGGTGTAACCTTTGGGAAGTGAGGTTGAATGAGAGGTCTGTAAGTTATTGGGGCACATCTCTGAAGGGGACTGTGGAACCTGGGGCACATCTTGTCTCTCTCTGTTCCTGGATTGTGATGTGAGCAGTTTCTCTGACAAGTGCTTGCTGACACTGCTATTCAGTGCTGTCATCAGAGGCCCAAAGCATGTGGCTGTCAATCTTGGACTGGAACCTTCAGAACCACAAACTAAACAAATCTTTTCTCTTTATAAGTAACTGCCTCTGGTATTTTGGTATAGTGGTGGAAACCTGGCTAATATACTGGTCCATTTCTACTGATGTGCTCACAAATTTTAAAAAATTGCAAATGGTAGGCCATTGGAGGAAGAGAAAGGAAAATCATAAACTGGAAGAGAAAAATGGAGGGTTAACTGGGCAAAATGACACTTTGATATATTCCTAGCAATATCTGCCAATTATAGAAAGAAGCCACTTTCCTGTCAAGGAAATGGTATTTAGAATTAAATTGCTATGGAGAATGAGAAAGAATGAAAACAAAATACTGCCCTTAAGATACCAAAGAATAGACTTTTGTATCCCAACTGTACCCAAGATGATGTATACAAAAACGAATTAAAAGGCTATCAATTCTTAAAGACTCTGAGAGCTAAGGGGCCAGGGCAGTAGCTCAGTAGTAGAATGCCTGCCTAGCATGCATGAAGCCCTAGGTTCCATCCCCAGCACTATAAAACAAGACTTTGAGAGCTGCAAAGTCCATTTCTAATGTGCTTTCCTTCCATCTTGTGATATGCCCTTGCCATAACCTTAAGTTGATTATATAATGTATTTTTCTAGCATGGATGTTTTGTTTGTTCTTAGTAATGAAAAAAATGTAGCCAGGCGTGGTGGCGCACGCTTGTAATCCCAGCATTTGGGAGGCTGAGACCGGAGGATCCGGGTTCGCAGCCAGCCTCAGCTACCTAGTGAGGCACTCCGCAACTTAGTGAGACCTGGTTTCAAAATAAAGAATAGAAAACAGGGCTGGGGGTGTAGCTTGGACATAGAATGCCCCTGAGTTCAATCCCCAGTACCGGAAAAAAAAAATGTAATTTTACTGGTTGAAGGACAAGTGTTTTCATGTGCAAATTGTATACACAGACTTTCCAAAGCACTGAGATCCTCCTGATGTGACTTTTTAAAGGGGGTGACTTAACTGGGAAACAAGGACAACATCAGAAGAGCTGAGACTCCAATGGAGTGATGGAGGGGGTTTAGGAGAGGCAGGAGGGGTATGGAGACAATATAACAGTTGAAATAATTCTAATTCTAATCTCAAAGACAAGTACAGGGAAGGGGAGGAAGAGGATAGGACTCAGAGAGAAGTGCTCCAAGAGTTGTGTGCATGTATGTTCCTATCACTTTATATTAGTATGATATATAATTATAATGTACCAAAAAAGTATACTTGAAAAAAGGAAAAATAAAGGGGGTGACTTTTTAAAATTCCCATTTAAATGCTGTGGATTTTTTTTTAAGTTTGAGTAACAAACATTTCCATTGTAAGCACTGATATCTTATCTATGGCTACACCAAAACATAATATGGGTAGTGCCCAACTTTTCAATGGATATTGTTTCAAAAAGTTTATGAGTAATTTATATGTAATAAAAAACATTTTTCTATAATCCATAATGAAGCTGTAACAGAACATGATCATCCCTTCCTAATCTCCATTTCCTCCAGGTGTCCTCTTTAGAAACCTCAATTATTAAAAACATTTAGCACCAACTGGACAAACAAAAACCAGACAGGACAACAGACAGAATGCTTCCCATTCCCTGGGCAATCTTCCCCCTTCCTCCCAGTCCTGGCTACACCAGTTACACTTTACTAGGTATCTGCATTTGAATGATTTACAGAATCAACCAGTCCCAAACTAATCCTGCTATCTTTAAAGCTACTCAAAGGAACAAGATGAAATTCAGGACCACCTACTCCTTTCCTTCTCCCTTTCCTCCCACAGATAAGCATCCTTTCT
This sequence comes from Graphiurus murinus, assembly GCA_004027655.1. Classification (NCBI taxonomy): domain Eukaryota; kingdom Metazoa; phylum Chordata; class Mammalia; order Rodentia; family Gliridae; genus Graphiurus; species Graphiurus murinus. Next base: position 28,949 of record PVLC010005856.1, on the reverse strand, counting down.
CTACTTGGATTCTTGGCAATAATTTTTCTTACAAGATAAGGTCTTTACAAGATAAAGTCTAAATTTCTCCAGGCATACTGCAAGGGGGTGGCAAACTCCCTCCCCACACACAAAGGTCTAAATAGTAAATTCAGTTGCCCTGCATATCTACAGGTTCTCCATCTTGTATTCAACTAACTGCAGATGGAAAGAACTTGGTGGCCTGGGGAGGGGGTCTATTAAACATGTATAGACTACTGTTTCTGGCCACTGTTCCCTAAACAATAAAGTATAACAACTATTTACATGGCACTTACATTGAACTAGGTATTTAAAGTAATCTAGAGATGATTTAAAGTATATAGGAAGCTGGGAGTGGTGGTACATGCCTGTAATCCCAGTACTTGGGAGGCTGAGATAGGAGGATCACAGGTTGGAGACCAGCCTTGGCAATTTAGCAAGTCTTTCAGCAACCTAAAGAAACTCTGTTTCTAAACAAAAAATAAAAGGGGCTTGGGGTGTAGCTCAGAGGTAGAATGCTTCTGCGTTCAATCCTGAGTACCTTGAGAAAAAAAAAAAAGTATATAGGAAGACATACACAGGTTCTATGTAAATATTATGCCATTTTGTATAAAGGAGATTTTGGTATCTACAAAGGTTCCTGGAACAAGTCTCTCCTGGATACAGAGGGAAAAGTATACTTTAGGCTTTGTTAGCCATCTATGATCTTTGTTTATTCTTCCTCCTCTTCCAACAATCCTTTACAAATCCTGTAAAAACTGCCAGGTCCTGTGGCACAGGCCTGTAATTCCAGCTACTTGGGAGGCTCAGGCAGGAGGATTGCAAGTTTGAAGCCAGCCTTGGAAACACAGCAAGACCTTGTCTTAAAATAAAGAGGGTTTAGCTGGGCATGGTGGTGTACACCAGTAATCCCAGTATTTGGGAGACTGAGACAGAAGGATCTCAGGTCCAAAGCCAGACTCAGCAACTTAGCAAGTCTCTCAGCAACTTAGTGAGCCTTTGTTTCCAAATAAAAAAAAAATAGGGCTGAGGGTGTAGGTCAGACATAGAATGCCCCAGCACACACAGCCCCCCTCCCACCCCCACATACAGGCAGGGCTGGGGATGTAACTCAGTGGCAGAGCACTCCTGAGTTTAATCCCCGTATGGGGGCGGGGGGGAGATCTCTCACCTCAATAATCTCACTTAAAAACCAACTCCAAAGATTTTATAGAGTTCTTATGATTAAAACAATTTCATTGTAGGGTTGTTTTTGTTTTGTTTTCCATATTGAAAATGAATAGAAACAAAAAGGGAAAATTGAAAGTGTCCAACAATAGATGAACAGTTAAGGAAATTACAGAACATTGTTTTTAAAGACCAATAACAGGAAAATGCTTACGTGAAAAAAAATTTATATCAAGTTATATATACAGTTTTATTACACATTATTTCTGTTAAATGCGTTATGACATGATACTATAATAGATTACATTGCAGACCTCAATTTTGCCTTGTGGCATTTATCCCCACATTAGGCTGAACAGAATGGCTTATAAGGTAGTGATAAAATAGGACTGGATGGAAAAATGAGCAGAAATAGCCAGGAAAACTCTGGAAAGGAAGAACAATGAGAGAGGATCAATCCAACCAGGTATGAAAATACAATTTTTAACAAGTCACTAATTAAAACAGTGTGATACTGCTACATGAACAAAGGAATAGAAATAGTTCAGAAATAAAGGGTCAGAAAGAGGTCTGCAATGTAATCCATTACAGTATCATCTCATAATGCATTTTTAGCAGAAATTGAATAAATATTATGTAATAAAACTACCTATAACGACATAAATTTAGTGTATGACAAAAGTGGGATCTTAAATCAGGTAAAGATGGGCTTTATTAAAAACTATTATCAGAAAACTAAGGTTGATATCTTGACACCTCGAAAGAGATACATCTGGATCCATTCCTACAACATATACCAGGATGAACTCCAAATGGTTCAAGCAGCTAGATGCAGGAACTGAAACAATGAAAACACTTGAAGAAAATAGGGGAACTTCCTTTGTAACTTTGCAGTGGGACTAGCCTTTTGTGAATAACTCAAAAGATTGATAAAATTGACTACATAAATATTAAACAATAAGCATTTTAAAAAAGTGAAGTAAAAAGACAAATTACAAACTGGGAATCATGTTTGCAATTCATATTAAAGATAAAGGGCAGCAGAGCGTGGTGGTGCATGCTTGTAATCTCAGTACTTGGGAGGCTGAGACAAGAGGCCAGCCTCAGTGAATAGGCAGACTCTCATCAACCTAGTGAGACCCTGTTTCAAAAATAAAGAATAAGAAATAGTACTGGGGGTGTAGCTTGGAGGTAGAATGCCCCAGGCTTCAATCTCCAGTACTGCAAAAAAAAAAAAAAGAAGAAAGAAAGAAAAGGCTAGCCAGGCATGATGGCACATGCCTGTAATCCCAGTATTTGGGAGGCTGAGATAGGAGGACTGCAGGTTCAAGGCTAGCCTCAGCAACTTACCAAGGCCCTCAACAATGTAGAGAGACCCTGCTTCAAAAAATAAAACAGGGCTGAGGGTGTAGCTCAGAGGTAGAAATCCCCAGGGTTCAATCCACAGTACCACAAAAAAAAAAAGAAAGAAAGAAAAACAAAAACCAAAGGTAATGGGCTAATCTCCTTCATCTACAAAAGCTCCTAAAAAGGAAAATAAAGATCAACCACCCCAACAGAATAGTTAAAGAACAGAAGTAACTAACAAACAAATGGCTGTTACACATAGGGATTTTCGCCAAAAATCCAAATGTGTATCAGCAGACTTGGTATCTTCATGTGATATATTCACATGAATATGAGATCAGAATTTAGAGATACAGCAAGAACACTGAGTCTCAAAAGAGAAATGCCCATACACCACTGGAATGCAAAACAAATCACTTATAAGCAACCCAGCCCCTATTCTTGCACTTCTGTCCTTGCTCACGGCTTGAGGAAAGGCTGATGAAAAAGCAAAAACATCACAAGATGACCACCAGGAATCTAGAGGAACTACTTTAGGGAGCACTACATTAAAGACTGTGGTGCCTGAGAAATTACCCTAGTTCATTATAACAGTTAGATGTACATCCCTGAGTAGCAACGTAAGATGCTAATGAGATATGTGGTATAGAAAGTAGCATGATTACACCATGTGAGGGGAGGACAATGAGTAAGTACAAGGAAAAGTGGCACAAAATTGTATAAACCCCACCCCCCCTCCGGCTCCACCTCTAGTTCAGCCTCCTAGCTACTGTCCCTCTAGAAATGTTAAAACCCACCAGGCACAATGATGCACACCTATAATCCCAGTACTTACGATGATTGCAGGTTCAAGACCAGCTTCAGCAACCCACTGAGCTCTCAGCAACCTAGCAAGACCCTTTTTCTAAATAAAAATGGCTGGAGGTATAGCTCAAAGGTAGAATACTCCTGGGTTCAATCCTCAGTACCACATGTGCGTGCGTGCGCACACACGTTAAAAGCCCAGACCAAGACAAGATGTGTGTGTCTCTCTCTATCTCTATCTTTCTGTCTCTGAGATTGCCCATAGTCTCATTCTTGAGGGTGTACTTTCCTTGCTACTCATACCTGATGTGTCCTTAAATTTTTTTCTGCAAAGTGGTCAAGAACCTGGAAGGTCCAAGTAGAGTTCTCTGTTCCTGGAGACCTCCTCAGACCCCATATGGTGACAAATGGACAAAGTTATTCACCAGAGCACTGTTAGGAATAGCAAATGATTAGGAAAATCCGAAGTATCTAGCACTAGGGCCCTACTTAATAAACCACAGTACATCCACACAGGCATAGCTGCCATGAATAGATAAATAGGAACAAGGAAGTCCATTGTTTCCTGATATGGAAAGCTAACTAGGATAATTGTTGAAAGGAAAAAAATACATAAACAAGACACAGAACAGTATGTTACCTTTTGTTTGAATAGATTTATTGAAATATAATTCATGTACTGGATGTGGTAGTGAATGCCTGTAATCCCAGTATTTGGAAGGCTGAGACAGGAGGGTTGCAGGTTCAAGGCCAGTCTCATCAACTTAGCAAGACCCTGTTTTAAAATAAAAAATAGGGCTTGGGGTGTTGTAGCTCGGAAGTAGAATGCCACTGAGTTCAACCTCCAGTAACCATAGAAAAATTGAAATATAATTCATATAGCATACATTTTATCCATTTGAAGTATATAGTTTTTAGTACATTATATTATCAAATTTTTACATTATCAACTTTTTTTGTGGTACTGGGAATTGAACCCAGGGGCATCTACCTCTGAACTACATATCCAGGCCTTTTAATTTTTTTCAATTTTGAAATGGGGTCTCACTAAGTTGAAGGCTGGCCTCAAACCTACTTCCTATCATAGCCTCCCAAGCATTGGGATTACAAATGTGCGCCACCACACCTGGCTACATTGTCAAATTTTAAAGATTGTAAAATATATACATATAATGTAAAATTTGCCATCTTAACCCCTTTTTAGCATACAATTCAGTTGCATTAAGTATATTCACGAGATTGACCAACCATCACTATTTCTAAAGCCTTTTCATCACCCTAAACAGAAACCCTGTAATCATCAAGCAATAACTCCCCATTTTCCCTCCCTCCAGCCCTAGTAACCTATAGTTGACTTTCTGTCTCTATGAATTTGCCTCTCCTAGGTACTTTTTATAACTGAAATCACAGGCTGAGGGTATAGCTCAGAGGTAGAGACTTGCCTAGTATGTACAAGGCTCTGGGATCTATCCCAAGTACCAAAAAAAAAAAAAAAAAAAAAAAAATAGGTTGAATCTTACAGTATTTTTCCTTTTGTGTCTGGCTTATTTTATTTAGCATAATAATTCCAAAGTTCATTTTATTGTAGCACACAGCAGAAATTCATTCCTTTTTATGACTAAATAACATCCCATCATATGGATAGACGGCATTTTGTTTACTCATTCATCTGTTGATGGAAATTTGATTTGTTTTCACATTTTGACTATTATAAATAATGCTGCAGTGAAGATTTGGTATACAAGTCTCTGAACATTGACATACAGATCTGTTCAAGTCCCTTCCCAGTATGCTACTTTTGTGAAATAACCTTTAGTCATAACAAATATACATTTTCTTATAGTTTATATCTGTACACAGAATCACTGGAAGAATACGCAATATGTGGATAAAAGTGGTTGAGGTAGGAAAGAAACACGGTAACTAAAGATGTGGAATTTAGACTTCTGGTTTTTTTTGTTTGTTTGTTTTTGTTTTTGTTATTTATTTATTTATTTATTTATTTATTTATTTATTTATTGCAGTACTGGGGATTGAACTCAGGGGCATTCTACCTCTGAGCTGTACCCTCAGCCCTATTTTTTGTTCTTTATTTTGAAACAGGGTCTCACTAAGTTGTGGAGGGCCTCACTAGGTAGCTGAGGCTGGCCATGAACCGGATCCTCCGGTCTCAGCCTCCCAAATGCTGGGATTACAAGCATGTGCCACCACACCTGGCTACATACAAGTTTTTATGTGGTTTCAATTTTTATTTTTGGTACTGAGGATTGAGCCCAGGGATATTCTACCTCCAAGCCACACCCCCAGCCCTATTTATTTTTTATTCTGAAATAAGGTCTCGTAAAGCTGACCTCGAACCTGCAATCCTCCTATCTCAGCCTCCCAAGTACTGGAATTACAGGCATGCACCACCACATCTGGCTTAGTTTTAATAGCTGACAATATTAAGTAAATTACCTAAGTAAAGAAATACAAATCTTGAGACATTCTTGACTTATCAACAATAAGTAGTCTATTAATAAAAGTAGAAACCTATATGCAAGGAAGAGTAGAGGAGCTAAGTTTAAAGGAAAGGCAAGTTACCCATTGCCCAGTTAATGACCTTGCTACAAGTTCACATTGAGTAAAGAATAATTTAGCTACAGGTAGACCTTGACTTAGGCTCCATTTTGTAGAACCACCATTGTGTAACCCTGCATTTTTTTCAAGATAGCATTTCCTGGAAATTGTGAGTGCCAACCCCTTCCCTGGCATTCCCTTCAGCCAATAGTATAAAGATTCTGAGGCTATGCTCTCACCAATAGGAGCACAACACAGAAGCCCAAGCTAAAAATAAAATATCCAGCAGTTTTCCAGCACATTCTTCTTGCCTCCCTAACTTTACTGCTGGCAGGATCCCTTTTTGCAAAAAGTAAAATTCTACTTGCTGAGAGGAGAAGGAGGAGGAGGAGGAGGAGGAGGAGGAGGAGGAGGAGGAGGAGGGAAGGAGGAGGAGAGAAGGAGGAGGAGAGAAGGAGGAGGAGGAGAAGAGAAAGAGGAGGAGAAGAATTTAGCTACTTAATTCACTCAACAATGTTATAACAATGTCTTAAGTTTTTCCTATATGTGAGAGACAGGAATGTCAAACTATATTGATAATTTTTTTTTTCTGCGGTACTGGGAATTGAACCCAGGGACATTCTACCTCAGAGCTACAACCCCAGCCCTATTTTTTATTCTATATTTTGAAACAGGGTCTCATTCTGTTGTGGAGGGCTTCATTAAGTAGCTGAGGCTGGCCAGAACCTGTGATCCTCTTGTCTCAGTTTCCCAAGTACTGGGATTACAAGTGTGTGCCACCACGCCCGGCTTGTACTGATAATTTTGACCTGTAATATTTATATTAAAATAATTATTCTTGTAAATAGCACACAGCATTGCCAATAATGTCTTCTTACTATTTTTCAAATTATAATATCCTGAGGTGGAAAATAAAAAGATACCCTCCATAGGAGGAAAATGGTGGTTGAACAAAGTCAGTTTCTCAAGGAAGTAAATGAAATATAAAGCTGAATTTTCCTGGGTCTGTCAGGAATAGATAGCATTTGACAGAGAAGTAAAAACTCAGACTCCCTCATACCCCCTTCCAAAAAATAGGGTTCTAATGGCTCAGAAGCCATACTCTCTTATTGTAAACCAGAAAACCCCAGAGCATAAGAGAAACACTTAATTTTTCAAAGAAAGGCATAGAAAGAAGCCAATATTAGTAACAATGTCATCCAATTATTTAACAAAAGGAAAAAGAAAGTAGCCCTCATCTCAGATCAGTAAACATGCTCCTATTAAAGAATACACAGAGGAGCCAGGCATGGTGGTGCATGCTTGTAATCCCAGTTCTTGGGAGGTTGAGACCAGAGGATCAGAGTTCGCGGCCAGCATCAGCTACTTAGTGAGGCTCTCCGGAACTTAGTAAGACCCTATTTCAAAATAAAGAATAAAAAATAGGACTAGGAGTGTAGCTAGGAGGTAGAATGCCCCTGGGTTTAATCCCCAGTACCAAAATAAAATAAAATAAAGTATACCCAGAGGAGAAATTGTTCACCAGTCAGATGGAGAAGTAAAGGAAACAACCGGCAATTAGATACAAATCCTTAAAGTCACAGGCAAAATTGCTGCAGCACCTGGCTGATCAGAGGCTATCCAAAGCTTGTTGGCGGTCCCTGAAGACTCCTTCTGTGGCTTTCCCTTTTCTGGCTAGTCTTTCTGTAACTCAACACACACTCCCCCTCAGGGGATTAGAAGCAAGTACGAGGCCAGTGCAGTCAGCCCTAAGCATGTTAGGAGACAGGAAGGCTGCCAACAGCCCCACTCCCTGATGCAAGTCTTCCTGCCCATAGCAGATTTCAAAACAACATTGCTTACTCCAAAAGATCTAGTGCATGCTGACAGTTCTTGGATGGGTTAAAGTGGGTCTGTTCTTTCAGGGTACTTTGAAAGTTTAGATGCCCTGTGTTCAAAGGAGAAATGTCCAGAACAGCAAGCCATTGAAAACAAAACAAGGTGCACAAGCCTATAATCACAGAACTTGGGAGGACAGAGGATCACAGGTTCAAAGCCAGCCTCAGCAACTTAGTGAGGCCCTCAGCAATTTAGTAAGACCCTGTCTCAAAATAAAAAATAAGCTAGGCATGGTGGCAAATGCCTATAATCCCAGTATTTAGGAGACCAGTCTCAGCAATTTAACAAGAACCTGTTTCAAAATAAAAAATAAAAAGAGTTGGGGGTATAGCTCAGAGATAGAGAATACCCCTGGGTTCAAGTCCTGTTCTACCACAAAGAAAGAAAGAGAGAAAGAAAGAAAGAAAGGAAGGAGGGAGAGAGGGGCCTTAACAGCAATTTTCTGTTTCTTAAAATCACCTTGTAATGACTCATTAAAGTCCCTGACTAATCATTCTTCCATTCCTCTGATTGTGCCTGTAGTCTGTGCTCTTCTAACTGGCGTAAATGTTTGATCATGACCTTGGGTTTTCAATTACATTCCTAGCCACAAAGTTTCAGTGAAATTTTTTGAATTAGCTCTTCTTTAGAATTGCTAAACATGACCTCAGCAGCCAGCCAAGGGAAAGCTCCAAAGACAGCTCCCCACATGTCCTGCTTCCGATCAGGCCACAAGCTAAATTAGATGATGCCCTACCCAGAACAGGCGGTCAGTTCATTTCTACTGGGTTTGACCCCTTCCCCAAACTTTATTGTTTCTTAAGTCCTTGTTGCCTCTACTTGGAAGCCTAAATATTAAGGCAGGAAGTTGGCCTAAAGACCCATATAAGGGGTAGGGGGTGTGGGTTGGTCCAGTGGTAGAGCACTTGACTAGCATGCACAAAGCCTTGGGTTAGATGCCTAGTACCACACAGAAAATTGAATAATAACGACCCATATAAAATAGATGTGGTGGTACATGCCTATAATCCCAGTACTTGGGAGGCTGAGACAGGAAGATCACAGGTCAGCCTCAGAATCTCAGCAAGGCTCTGAACAACTTATCAAGACTCTGTTTCAAAATAAAAAATAAAATAGGGCTGAAAGTATAGCTCAGAGGTAGAGCACCCCTGGGTTCAATCTTCAGTACCACAAAGAAAAAATAAGTAAATAAAAGGGGAAAAAAGACTCATATAACCTCAGGGTCTTTGTTTCACTTAGAGATCCAAACATTCCACAAATGGGGTGGGAGAGGTGTTAGAGTGGGTGAGAGGTAAGCTACGCAGGGTTTATTCTCTCAACTGAAAACTCATTTTGAAGAAAATACTGATCTCTCAATTCTACAAAGTATAGTTAGTGGAGTTCCTTTCTATTTCTCATACTTCATAATTATTCTAACATTTGATGAATTTTTAAAAATCATTCTGTCCTGGGACAACACGGTGTCTCTTGTGGGTTCTTGGCCTCTGTGATAAAAAGAATTTCAATACGTGCCAGTCAGGAACAAAAGGCAGGAATTTATTTAGGAAACTAAGGGACTCAAGGGAGAAAACAGGTGAGTGGAGATCTTCTGGGCCAAGCGAGCAAGAGAGCTCTTTGCAGCCTTTTCAGTCCTTATATAGAACTCCTAAGAAGGGATGGGCACAGAAGAAGTCTGGACCTCCTCTTTCTCAGGTTTCAAGGATGGGTGATGCTGGCTGAGATCTGACCTTTGTCCTCCTGGACCTCAGAAGTCTCAGGTGGGGCAGTGATCCAGGGGATTAAGGGTGTGGGTCCACTCAGACTTCTGCCTAAGACCTGACACACCCTATAGGGTGGCGTTAGATTATGAACTCTGCAGATTTAAAAAATATATTTTTCCTTTCCTTCCCAATGTCTCCTTTCTGCCTAAATTTTATTCCTTCTATTCTACCTCATCAATTCCAAGCATTAATAGAACCAACTTAGTATAATTTTCTTTTATTGTAACATAAGAGATTAGTTAGCAGCTTGTTTTTCACAGATATCCTACATGGGTGGGAACAGTTTTGTAATTCTTTTTCCTAAAGAAGAAAAAGAAGTTGGGTATGGTGGCACACACCTCTAATTCCAGTACTTGGGAGGTTGATGCAGGAGGATTACAGGTTCAAGGCCAGCCTCAGCAATTGAGTGAGACTCTGTTTCAAAATAAAAAATAAAACAGAGCTGTAGCTCAGAGGTAGAATGCCCTTGGATTCAATCCCTAATACCAGAACAAGAAAGGGAACAGAAAAAAACTTTAAATTTGAATTCTTTTTGCATAGCAAATATTTTAAATATTGATATGGAAGGTATAATTCTTTGTATTACTGAAAATCAAAAAAGGATGAAGTTACTAATTTGCTGGTTTTATGAAGTCAGTTATGACTGAGTGGAGCAATTCTATGGGATTTTTATCTTATAATTTTCTCTTATTTCCAAATTTTCTATGATAACATTGCCTTTTAAATTTTACTTTTTAAGTTTTTTAAGAAAAGTTATACATGTACATAATTGCATCATAGTTATATTTATTTGAAGAACATATTTCCCCCCTTCCACAAGATAATTTATCTAGAGGCAACAACTTTTGATTCTTCTGATTGTTTTGTCTTTTTTTTTTTCTTTTCTTTTTTGGTGCTGGGGATTGAACCCAGGTGCTTTCTATGAGATATACCCCAGCCCTATTTTACTCTTTTATTTTGAAACAGGATCTCATTAAGTTTCCCAGGGTCTCACTAAGTTGCTGAGGCTGGTCACGAACATGCATTCCACTGTTTTCAGCCTCCCAAGTACTAGGATTACAGGTATGCACTACCAGGCCAGGCTGATTATTTTGGTATTTACCATGATATCTCCAAATACTCTTGATTTTGTAGTTTCAGACACTTAATATGGACTTCCCTCTATAGTAGAAGAGGTCAAGCCATGTTGACTGCCAAGCCATGTTTTTGTATATTCCTGATACACAGAAAAATGATATTCTTGGTTTCCCTTGATATTCTAGGGGAAAACGGAATTTACACTGGCCATTTTGGAAATGTAGGTACCTCATCTGCATCCTGTGTTACTCAAAGAGCTGGAATTTAAGAGAGCTTCTGACCTGAACATCTATCTGGAACATTGCCCAGCACTCAGTAAGTAGCTGTAGAATGATTAAACACAGACTGATCCTCAAGTGACAAGATGAGTCAAAAACTTGGGGTTTTATCTGTCAAATGAGGAGATGGAGCTGGATTCTCTAAGTTCCTGCTGCCACTTGTGATTGCAAAATAGGAAGAGGACATGAGTGCTCTTGAAGCCTTTCTTCTGCAGCTCAGCTCCAAAATCCCTTAATATGCTGCCTACTAACTTCCTCCTTTCCCCTAAAAGAGGACCTTCCTAAGCCTATTCAACCAGGGCAGGGAGGAGAGGGCAATATGTCTGTGGGTGGCATGGTGGCTTCAAAGAAAAAAGCAACCGAACAATTTTGTTCTTCCATTTTCATCAAATTTGAAATAAAAGATTATTATTTTAACAGCTTCTATGATCTCTCTTTCTCTTTTGTTCAGTACTGGGGATTGAACACAGTGCCTTGATGCATGCTAGGTAAGTGCTCTAACACTGAGCTACATCCCCAGCCCTCTGTGATCAAACAGAGAGGCATTCTACCTTTGAGCTACACCCCCAGTCCTATTTTATTTTTGGTTTTGAAACAGGGTTTCTCAATGTTGCCGAGGGCCTTGCTAAGTTGCTGAGGCTGGCTTTCAACCTGTGATTCTCCTGTCTCAGCCTCCCAAGTATTTGGATTACAGGCATGCATCACCACGTCCAGCTTTGATGAACATCTTTTTTTTTTTTATGCATTGTAATCATACATCTTTGTGAGGTACAAGCTGGTAAAGGCATACATGCACATATTACTCATTTAATCTTTACCCAATTCCTGCCCTATTCCCTCCCCCCTCCCTCCTTCTCATGTTTGGCTTAGGCTTAGTCACTGACTTTGATATGTTTGTGAATGTACATCATGTGCATTAGGGAGATCCTCCCCCCATCACCTTCAGTTAGGTCACCTTCTTTTCTCATCTAAGGTTTCTCCTCCGTCTAGAGTCCCTCCTCTGACCCACTTTCTCTCTAGCTTCCACATATTAGGGAGAGCATATGACTTTTTACTTTTTGTGACTGACTAATCTCACTTAGCATAATGTTTTCCAGTTCCATCCATTTCCCTGCAAATGACATGATTTTGTTCTTTATGGCTAAGTAAAATTTCATTGTGTATATATCCCATAGTTTTGTAATCCATTCATCTGTTGATGGACATCTTGGCTGTTTCCATAGTTTGGCAATTGTGAATTGTACAGCTATAAACATAGATATACATGCATGAGTCTGACAGTTTGGTTTCCATTCTTTTGGGTAGGTACCCAGAAGTGGTATTGCTGGATCATATGGTAGGATCATTCCCATTCATCTGAGGATCCTCCATACTGTTTCCCAAAGTGGTTGCACTAATCTGCAATCCCACTAATAATGTTATTATGGTTCCCACTTCTGCGAACCCTTGCCAGCATTTGTTGTTGGTCGTGTTTTTGATGATTGCCATTCTGACTGGGGTTAGGTGAAATCTCAAGTTAGTTTTGATTTGCATCTCTCTAATTGCTAATGATGTAGAACATTTCCTCATACATTTATTGGCCATTTGTATTTCTTCTTTTGTGAAGTGTCTATTCAGATCCTTTGCCCATTTTCTGATTGGGTTGTTTTCTTAGTGATGTCTTTCTTGAGTTCTCTGTATATTCTAGATATTAGTCCTCTATCGGAAGAGTAGCTGGTTTTTTCCCACTCTGTGGGCTCTCTGTTGAGATTCTTGATAGTTTCCTTTGCTCCATAGAAGTTCTTCAGTTTAATGCAATCCCATGTATTCATCTTCCTTTGAATTTCTTGTGCCTTTGGGGTCTTGTTGAGAAAGTTTTTTACCTGTGCCTATGTGTTGAAGTGTTGGGCCTATGCCGTCTTCAAATAGCTGCAAGGTCTCTGGCCTGACTTCCAGGTCTTTGATCCACCTTGAGTTGACTCTTGTGCAGGGTGAGAAAGTGGGGTTTATTTCCATTTTCCTGCATAGGGTTAACCAGTTTTGCCAGCACCATTTGTTAAAGAGGCTATCTTTTTTCCAGTGTATATTTTTGGCTCCTTTGTCAAAAATCAATTGGCTGTAAGTGTGCGAATTTGTTTCTGAACCTTCAATTCTGCTCCAGTGTGTCTGTTTTGTGCCAATACCATGCTGTTTTTATTACTGTGGCTTTGTAGTATAGTTTGAACTCAGGTATTGTGATGCCTCCTGCGTGGTTCTTGTTGCTGAGAACTACTTTGGCTATCCTGGGCTTTTTGTTGTTCCAGATGAATTTAATAACTGATTTTTCTATGTATGTGAGGAATGATCTTGGTAAATTAATGGATATTGCATTGAATCTGTAGATCACTTTTGGGAGTATGGCCATTTTGATGATATTTATTCTGCCTATCCAAAAGCATGGAAGATCTTTCTATCTTCTAAGGTCTTCTTCGATTTCTTTTTTCAATGTTTTATTGTTTAAATGGGGAAAAACTGTGAGAGTTCGCACTAAAAACAGGAATAAGACAAGGGTATCCACTATCACCACTTCTGTTCAATATAGTACTTGAGATTCTAGCCAGAGCAATAAGACAAGAGAAGGAAATCAAAGGAGTACAAATAGGAAGGGAAGAACTAAAACTGTCCCTATTTGGAAATGACATGATACTATACTTAGAAGACCCAACAAACTCAACCAAAAGGCTTATAGAACTGGTCAACAAATTCAGCAAAGTGTCTGGATACAAAATCAATCTTAAAAAATAAGAAGCTTTCCTGTTTGCCAACCATAAATCCACTGAAAAAGAAATCCAGAAAACAATTCCACTCACTATATCATCCCCAAAAATTAAATACTTAGGAATAAACCTAACCAACGAAGTAAAAGACTTCTACAAGGAAAACTATAAAACATTGAAAAAAGAAATCAAAGAAGACCTTTGATGAACTTCTTTTTTTTTTTTTTTTTTTTGGGGGGGTGGGTGAGTACTGAGGGCATTCTACCTCTGAGCTACAGCCCCAGCCTATTTTTTTACTCTTTATTTTGAAACAGGGTCTCACTAAGTTGCTGAGGGTCTTACTAAGCAGCTGAGGCTCTCCTCAAACCCAGATCCTCCTGTCTCAGCCTCCCAAATGCCAGGATTACAATCATGCGCCACCACGCCCGACTTTGATGAACTTCTTAATGAGCATTACCTGCTTACTGTAGCTAGCTAGGGAAGAAACAAGTGGTGAGCAAGGAGGATCCCAAAGCTGGTCCTTCAAAAGACTTAACTTCTCAGCAACCTAAAGTGCCTTGTCGGCTTGACAGTTGCTAATATTGTGATGAAAAGCTATTAAGTGAAGTGGTGGGAAAAGCTAGACCTTAGCTGGGTATGGTGGCACATGCTTATAATCTCAGCACTTGGGAGGCTGAAACAGGAGGATTGCAGGTTCACAGTCAGTCTCAGCAACTAGTGAGGCCATCCACAACTTAGTGAAACCCTATTTCAAAATAAAAGGATAGAATAGGGCTGGAGGTGTAGCTTGGAGGTAGAATGCCCCTGGGTTCCATCCCTAGTACCACATACACACACAAAAAACTATGCCTTAATGTAAGAAGCAGGTATCCAGAGAATGTAGATGATTTTTTTGTTTTTTTGTTTTTGCAGTACTGGGGATTGAACCCCAGGGACATTCTACCTCTGAGTTACATCCCTAGCCCTATTTTTTTTTCTTTCAGAACTGGGGATTGAACTCAGGGGCATTCTACCTCCGAGCTACCTCAAGCCCTATTTTGTATTCTTTATTTTGAAACAGGGTCTCACTAAGTTGCAGAATGCCTCACTAGGTAGCTGAGGCTGTCCACAAACCTGGATCCTCCGGTCTCAGCCTCCCAAATGCTGGGATTACAAGCGTGCACCACCACGCCCGGCTTGTAGATTATTTTAATGTGCTTATAAGGTACTCATTCTCACCAACCAGTGTGTCTTAGTTCATTTTCTGTTGCTATAATTAAACACTTGAGGCTGGGTCGTGTATAATGAAATGAGATTTGGGGCTAGGAATATAGTTTAGTAGTAGAGCAATTGCACCAAAAAAAATTATAAAGAGGTTTATTTAGCTCACAGCTCTGAAGATTCAAGAGCATGCTGTTAGCATCTGTTTGACCTTTGGTAAGGGTCTTCTAGCTACACTGTAACATGGTTGATGACATCATGGTGGGAGCATGTATGAATGGGAAAGATTACATGGTGATACAGGAAGCCAGAGAGATTCAGGGGTCAGGCTTGTTCTTTCCTTTCTACAATTTTCATTTATTTTTAATTTGGCATATAAAAATTATATGTATTTGTGAGGTACCATGTGATTTTTCAATACATATATACATGGTGTAATCTTGCTCTTATGGGAACTAATCAGAGTCCCAGAAGAACTAAATTAATCCCTTCCAAGGGATGTGCCCCCATGGCCTAATTGCCTCCCACAAAGTCCTACCACCTCTCAACATTGCCATACTGAAGACTAAGCTTCCAGTACAGTACTTGTGGGGCACATACTCAAAGCCTACCCAATCTATAGTACAGTGGTATGGGTGCTACACCCCCCGCCTTTTAGGCATGCTTCCCCTCATGTTCTGAATTTGGATATCTTTGGATAATATCCTGCAATTTAGCCATCATTGCTAATATTCACTGAACAATGTTATTGGGCTCCACTAATATTATTTCACATTGTTTCCAAGCTATTGACATCTATTAAATTCACATTTTTCATTAGTTATTATGTTGAATACACAATCCACAGAAATGGGTCAATGGCTCACAAATCGTTTATTGAAAAGCAGTGATGAAAATAGTGATATACAAAAAATAGTGATATACAAGCTTCAACTTAAAATAAGGACATAAATATGATATAATATAATATAACCAATAGAGCTCCAGTCTACTTTTTGTGTTTTATTTTTGTGTGAACCCAGTGGCATTTTACCTCCAAGCCACACTCCCAGCCCTTTTTATTTTGAAATAGGGTCTTGCTAAGTTGCTGAGGTTGGCCTTGAATCTGTACTCCTCCTTTCTCACCCTCCCAAGTGCTGGAATTACAGGCATGTACCACCATGCCTGGCTTCCAGTCTACTTTTTATAATGAGTCTATAAATGCTAGGGTGAGTGAATCTGCTTGTGATAAATTTTTTTGTGTTTTTGTTGTTGTTTGTTTTTTGCAGGGCTGGGGATTAAGCCTAGCTCTAAAACTAAGCTACATCCCCAGCCTTTTTTATTTTGAGACAGTCTCCCTAAATTGCCGAAGCTGGCTTAGAAATTGTGATCTTCCTGTCTCAGCTTCCAGTGTAGCTAGGATTATAGGTGTGTGACACTGTACCCAGGTGTTTGTGCTAATTTCTAACAAGTAGCTAAAAAAGAAAAGTTTAAATTTAAAGTATAATGAATAATATCTGAAAATCAGATTTTTATTAGACCTGTGATCTATTTAAAACTCTCCAGAGCATAGTCTGTTACATAACTTTATTAAATAGTAAGCTGAAGGCACTGAAACTTCTCTCATTTCAAGTCAAACAGCATGACCCCTCTGGTGAAGGGTGTTTACTCAGAACAAGCAGAAAATAAGGCTTCCCATTAGACAACTTATTAATCTTAAACCTAAAGACAGAGAAGAGAGCAACCTAAAGAGGTGTGATTCAATGTTATCCTTCCTGTGGTAAACACACATATAAATCACATTTCTCCTGGAAGCTTCTAAAAGCAAATCCAAATCAGATGATAGATATTATGCTCAAAGAAAAAGCAGAATTAGCTACTGGCAAAAATAATATCATGAACTGGGTTGATATTTTGCTTTATAGTGAGGTGAAACCGCCGAAGTGCCAAATATGACTCAGGATTTAGCAAACATGTCACACATATATGAAGAAAAAGGACTGGCTGGCAACTTGTTCTGATTATAACTGAGAAATCATGCTATAATAGAAGAAATGTTTTGTTCACTAGTGGTTATTTTTGGAGTCATGATGTAGCCTAGCACTGTGAGAGGCAATATGTGGATTAGTCTTGGGTAAAATTACCTTTATTTGCAGATCAGTTTCAACTTGATGCCAATCCACACCCTGCTATGTTCCCTGAAAACAATCCACGGGAAACTAACCAACCTCCTGACTTTGATTGACTGTTGCAAGAAAAGCAAAAATTCTTCATGTAATTAAATCAGGTGTTTTTCCAGCATCATGTACAAAGAAATTAGCAGTATAGCAGTCACCCCGATCCATGGGAGATATGATCTAAGAGCCACATCTGGATGTTTCTGAGACCACAAATAGTACCAAACCCTATATATTCTATGTTTAAACATACCTATGATAAAGTTTAATTTATAAATTACCACAGTAAGAGATTAACAATAACTTTTAAGATAGAACAACTATAACAATTATACTATAATAAAAATTATGTGAATGTGATCTCTCTCTCAAATTATATTGTGCTAACTTCTCGTTATAATGATATGAGCAGATAAGAATATGATATAAAGCGAGGTGGGTGATCTAGGCATGAGGAAGTGCTAGGCTGCTACCGACCTTCAGACCATACATAAAAAAGGGATCATCTGCTCTAGGTGAACTTGATTTTCAGGCCTTAGGTAACTGATATCGAGGAAAGTAAAAACATGGATATGGGGGACAATTAAATATAGAAAGATACAATTCTATTTTTCCATACTGAAATATGTTCCCTGGTGAGGGGAAAGATGCCCAGAGTTTAAGAAATAAGGAATGAGATGAAGAAAAAAATTCTTTGACACATTGATAATGTCAGTACAGACTATTTAAATGACTTCAAATGTCTTGTTCACATAGTATACTTCAAATAATTATGGTCTTGAACAGACTGAACTTTTCACTTGCGACTGTATTTAATCATTCTACAACTACTTACTGATTGCTAGAAACACAAATGTGCTAGAGGAACAGTCAGTCCAAAAGCTCTCTTAAATTCCCAGCACATGCCTGCAATCCCAGTATTTGTGAGGCTGAAGCAGGAAGATCACAGGTTCAAGATCAGCCTAAGACCGACAGGATGTGCATTGACCCAGAAGAATTAAATATGCAGTGTTCTGGAAGGAGAGAAGAGAGGCCATAACTGGAGGAAACTTTGATTAGCTCATTAAATGATTTTTTTCAAAAAAAAAAAAAAAAAAAGATCAGCCCAAGAAACTTAGAAAGAGCTGGGCGTGGTGGCGCACGCTTGTAATCCCAGCATTTGGGAGGCTGAGACCGGAGGATCCAGGTTCGAGACCAGCCTCAGCTACCTAGTGAGGCACTCTGCAACTTAATGAGACCCTGTTCCAAAATAAAGAATAAAAAATAGGGCTGGGGGTATAGCTCGGAGGTAGAAAGCCCCTGAGTTCAATCCCCAGTACTGAAAAAAAAAAAAAAAAAAAAAAACTTAGAAAGACCTTCAGCAACTTAGTAAGATCCTGCTTAAAAATAAAAATTTTAAAAAGGCTTGGGGGGAGCTCAGTTATACAGATGAGGCAGCTATATCCCAACATGGTCAGTATAAATTCTCTTATTTTCCAAATTGTAAAGCCAAGAATATATTTTTCTGCATATAAGGAATACATAAATGCCATGGGTTGGTGGTTGTGTCAGACAAGTTTTTCATAGCTGTGACAAAATACTTGACACAAACAACTTAAAGAAGAAAAGATGTATTTGGGCTCATAGTTTCAATTCATAGTTGGATGGATCTGTTGTTTCTAGGCAGAGCATCATGGAAGAAGAGTGTGGCAAAGCTAAGATTCTCACCTCATGGCAGCCAGAAAGAATAGAGCAGAAGGGCCTGGGGACAAGATATAGTTCCCCAGGGCACACGCCAAAGGCCCTTTCCCTTCAACTAAGTCCTACCTTCTACAGTTTCTACCATCTCCCAATAGTCCATTCAGCTATGAATCTATCAATGGAGTTACCTACTGAAGAGGTTATAGCCTTCATAATACAATCAATTCCTAAAACCCCACCTGTGAACATTGCTGCATTGGGGACCAAGTCTTCAACATATGAGACTTTGGAGATTACTCCAGATGCAAACCTAACAATGATCAAGAGGATTTACATAATCATAATAATGTAAAGACCTAATTGACCTGTACAAAATTAAGAACTAACTATAGGAGGTGAATGCCTGCAATAGTATGGGATGCATGCCTCCGTGAAAGAGAATTCCTTTTCTACTATAAAGGGAAGCTCAACTTCCAGGTGACTGCAGCTACATGAGTGACCCAGGCCACACCAACTGAAAGGCTGGGAGGCCAACCCACTGACTCAGGAGAAAATAAATCACTGCCATCTTAATCCACTAAGCTTTGGGGTGATTTGCTTCTCAACAATACATAATCACAATAGTAACTTAGTGGCATAGTGATGATCAGAACCAAAGTCACTTCAGAGGGTATAAACTTTTTTCTGTGGTACTGGGAGTGGAACACAGGGGTGCTCTACCTCTGAGTTATACCCCTAGCCCTTTTTATTTTTTTTATTTTGAAACAGGTCCTCACTACATTATTACATACTGGCCTCAAACCTGCAATCCTCCTGTCTCAGCTTCCCAAGTACTGGGATTATTGGTATACAACATTGTACCTGGCAAGAGCTTAAACTTTGAATTCAGACAATCTGGGTTCAACCTAGTTCACTAACTTACTAGCTATATATATTATACCTGAAATTTTCTGAGCCTCATTTTTCTTCCATAGTGTTATAGTTAGATATAAAATGTCCCCTAAAGAGCTCATTTATTAATATTCAGGGTTAATATAATTGAGTCATGAGGGTTATAATCCCAGAAGTGAATAAATCCATTGTAATGGATTTTCCTGGGTGGTACCCCACTAGGGTATAGCTAGAGGGGTGGCCTCTGGGGGTGCAGCTTATATATGGTCCCTCCTCCCACAGCTCGCTCTCTTGCTTCTGGCCTCCGTGATGTGAGCCCAGCCCATGTGCTCTTCCTCTCTGGTCTTCCTGCCATGGTGCTCTGAGATCCATGGTCCCTGGCCTCACATGGACTGAGCCCGAAATCATAATAAAATAAATCTTCTTTCCTCTAAGTCAGATCTTTAGATTATGGCTGCAAGAATGCTGACAGATGCACACAGAATGGAGATAATCATGACTACCTCATAGCATTGTTATACTGATCAAAGAAGCTTGCCAGTTTATAAGAACCATGCTAAACACAGTGCCCAACAGATACTAAGGATCCAATTAATATTGTGTGTGTGTGTGTGTATGTGTGTGTTATTGGGGATTGAACCCAGGACTCTAGGCATGCACCACTATACCCAGCTCAATTCACGTTTTTCATTATTCAAACAGCATTAGAAGTAGCTGGGCAAGGTGGCACACGCTTGTAATCCCAGTACTTGAGAGGTTGAGACAGGAGGATCACAGGTTCGAAGTCAGCCTTGGCAATTTGGTGAGGCCCTCCACAACTTAGTGAGACCTTGTTTCTAAATAAGAAATAAAATCATGCTGGGGATGTAGCTCAGCGGTAGAATGCCCCTGAATTCAATCCTCAATTGCGCACACACACACACACACACACAAAACAGCATTAGAATATTAGTATTAGTAATAACCATCATAAGGTACATGGCACATAAATAATACTCAA
Organism: Graphiurus murinus; assembly: GCA_004027655.1. Classification (NCBI taxonomy): domain Eukaryota; kingdom Metazoa; phylum Chordata; class Mammalia; order Rodentia; family Gliridae; genus Graphiurus; species Graphiurus murinus. The sequence continues at coordinate 8,417 of PVLC010005856.1, read as the reverse complement.
CAAATATGTGGTGGCTGTCATTACTTCTATTCTGAACTTTTACAGTACTCTTCTTGTTTCTATTATTCCTACAACTGTCACCATTATGTTGCCCTTATTTATACATATCATCTCTTCTATAGTTTGGATTTTAAATGTCCCCCAAAGGCTTGGTCACCAACCTATTGCTTTATCGCTAGGTGGTAGAACCTTTAAGAGGTGGGGCCTAGTGGGAGGAAGTTAGGTCACTGAGGGCATGCCCTTGAAGGGAATATTGAGACCCCCATCTCTCTCTTTGCTTTCTGGCTACCATGCAACAAACACGCCTCTTCTCTCATGTGCTCCCGCCATAAGGTACTGTGCTGCCAAAGACTCAAAGGCAATGAAGCCAGGTGGCCATGGATCTGAAATCTTTGAAATACTCACCAAAATAAATCTTTTCTCCATTCATTCATTTATTTTTGGTTGTTATTGTTTTACTTGGAATTGAACCCAGGGGCATTCTACCTCTGAGCTAAGCCCTGAGCCCTTTTTTTATTTTTTATTTGGAAACAGGGTCTCACTGGAAGAGGGCCTCACTAAATTCCTGAGGCTGGCTGCGAACCTGCTATCCTCCTGTCTCAGCTTCCCAAGTACTGGGATTAGAAGCATGTACAATCACACCCAGCTCCTTTCCTCCTTTTAAATTGATTATGTCAGACATTTTGTCACAGGAACAGAAAGCTGACTAACACAGTCTTCATGCTAGATTATAAACCTCTTTAGGACAAGGGAAGTTTCACTCAATTATTTATTTCTTATTGTTTGTACCCTCAATATTTTTATGTTAAGTGACTACATGTTTGTAAAATAGGCCAGTGATCATGACATTACAGTTGTTTCTGGGGTAAATGACTACTACATCATGAGCAGATATGAACAGCAGCCTTCCCTATGAGAAAGAACATAGTAGGCTGGGCATGGTGGTGCATGCCTACAATCCCAGGACTTAGGAGGCTGAGACAGGAGAATCACAGGTTCAAAGCCAGCCTCAACAACTTTGTGAGGCTCTCTGTAACTTAGTGAGATCCTGTTGCAAAATTCAAAATATAGGCTGGGCGTGGTGGTGCATGCTTGTAATCCCAGAATTTGGGAGGCTGAGACCGGAGGATCTGGGTTTGCGGCCAGCCTCAGCTACCAAGTGAGGCACTCCGCAACTTAGTGAGAATCTGTTTCAAAATAAAGAATAAAAAATAGGGCTGGGGGTATAGCTCAGAGGTAGAATGCCCCTGAGTTCAATCCCCAGTACTGCAAAATAAATAAACAAATAAATAAACAAAATAAAAATAAAAAAATATAAAGATCTGGGGGTGTAGATTGGAGGTTGAGTGCCCCTGGATTCAATCTTCAGAATCAAAAAAGAAAGAAAGAACACAGTAGGTACTTGCCTTTCTTTTAAAGTAATATAAATTATTGTACTTAGTTAAGTAGATGTCCACTTACACTAGTAGCTGATTCAACCAACAAATTTCTTCTTTAATCAGAGAAATGTTAGCTTATTAAATAATTGTTTCCCACTTAGGCAGCAGAGCTATATCTTAACAATTTATAATGTGATATGATACTTTCTATATTTCTATGTGTAATATAATTTATGTAAGAAATATTTCAAATTTTGATAGGTAAAAAGTTATTTTCTCTTTTCTCTAGAAAATTATGTTAACATGCTAATGAAGAAAATTGGAAAACAATAGAATTTTAAATGAGAACTGACATTGTATTTATGCTATTTTGCTTTTAATGCAACAAGACGTTTGGTGTTTTCAATAAATGCAATGACACAGATGTAATAATCATAGAAAATACAAAGATCCGTTTTGTCACTGTAAGCTTCAAATTGTAAACAAACTAAAATACCACTGTATTTGTCTCTTAAGAAGGCAATAGTATACTTTGCTTAGTTGAATAAAGAATTTCATTCTTATCCAAAGTAAAAATAAAATTAAAACTCAAATACAACAATGTTCATATTAAATTGATGATAGAATTTATGCCAATATGTGTGTATATGTATATTTGACTATAACAACAACCCATGAAACAGTTGCAAGATTTGGGAGTCAAGAGGTAAGCAAAGAAGTTGATTTAATTGTAGTGGATGCATGGGGCAGAGGGACACCCTAAGGCACATGATGTACTTAGACAATCATATCAAGGTCACTCACTGAATTGAACCTGAGGGGGAGGGAGGGGGAGGGAACGGGGTGGGAATTGGGGAAGGGGTCAAATGAGAATTGTGTGCAAATATGTTGTTAACAACTTGTACTTAACAAAGATGTATGCTATATTGCACGAATTACTACAATTTTTAAAAAAAGGAACTATAGAAATACATTCAAAATAAAGGTTGCTTTGTGGGCTTTCCTACAGAAAAGTTGCCAATTCATCAGTGTTTGTTTGTTTGTTTGGTATTGGGGATTAAACCCAGGGACATTCTACCTCTGAGCTACACCCCCATCCCTTTTTTAATATTTTTGTTTTAAAACAGGGTCTTGCTAGGATGTTGGGAGTCTCACTATGCTGCTGAGGCTGGCCTCAAACTTGAGATCCTCCTGTTTCTACTTCCCAACTTCTGGGATTACAGGCATGTGGCACCATGCCCAGCTTGAAAGTCGCTACTTTTAAAATATAGCAATGAAAAAAAAAAGTGATGATCTCTACTCTCAGGGAATTAGTCTGAAAATATAAGCAGAGATGTTTAAGGTATTAATAACTGAGCTACATCCCTAGCCCTTTTTATTTTTATTTTGAGACAGAAGTTTCACTAAATTGCCCAGACTAACCTTGAACTTGCAATCCTCCTGCCTCAGCCTTCTGAGCAGCTGGGATTATAGGTGTGCACCAATCACGGTGCTCAGTTTGAGGCTGGAAGACTTTTAAGGTGCATGATGGAGAAAGCCTAAGTCATCATGAACCAATTGTTAGAAATCTGGACTTTGAGGATGCTGCTTGGGATAGACTGAAAGGAAGTGAGGCACAGGTTACTAGAAACTGGAGGAAGAAGGTTCCTTGTTATGAAGTGACAGAATGTCTAGTGAAATTGTCTCCTGCAGTTACGTGGAAAGGAGAACTTGCAAGTAATAGACTTGGACACAGTCGAGTGCCACATAATGACATACTACTGTGACAGACCACATATATGATTGTAGTCTCATAAGATTATAATGGAGCTAAGAAATTCCTAATGCCTTCTGATGTCATTACTGTTCTAATGTCATAGTGCAAATGGTGTTTATGGTGATGCTAGTATAAACAAATCTACTATGCTGCCAGTTGTATAAAATTATAGCATATGTAATTATGTTTGTTAAATAATACTAGATAATGATAATAAACAACTATGGAAAATGAGCATGGTGGTATATGCCTATAAATCCCAGTACTTGGGAGGCTGAGACAGAAAGACTATAGGTTTGAGGCTAGCCTCAGCAACTTAGCAAGACTCTGTTTCAAAATAAAAAAATAAAAAAGGGCTGGGGGTAGCTCAGAGATATAACGCCCCTGGATTCAATCCCCAGTACCCCAAACAAACAAACAAACAAATATAAAACAAAACAAAAAAAACCCAACTATGTTACTGGCTAATACATTTATTATACTATACTTTTAAATCAATGTTTTTAGAGTGTATTCTTTCTACTTGTAAAAATATCATACAATAAACCAATGTGCTGTGTTATACTGGCAGCAGCCAAGTACATCTCATGTTTACCATGTCTTGATTGTATCATTTTCTCTTTTGCTTGATATACTCTTGTTATTTTGTTCATCATGGCCAGTAAGTATACAAAATCTACTGATAATGTTAACAAAAGTAGCCAGGTGCAGTGACACACACTTGTAATCCTAGTACTTGAGTACTTGGAAGGCTATGACAGGAGGTTCACAAATTAAAGGCCAGTCTTGGTAACTTAGTGAGACCCTGTTTCAAAATAAAAAGGGCTGTGAATGTAGCTCAGAGATAGAACACTCCTGGGTTCAATCCATAATACTAAAAAAAAAAAAAATTTTTAAGGGGGCTAAGGAGTAGCTCAGGGATAGAGTACCCATGAGTTCAATCCCCAGTACTACCAAAAAATAAAAAAAAATAATAATTAAAAGATACATTATGTGATCTGGAAATGAAAAATAAAAATGATCAAAGATTACAAAAGTCGAAAACAACAATTTCCTGTTCTACCATAGTTACCATCTTGAAGAACAAGAACAAAATGAAAGAAGCTGTTTCAGTGAGGGCAGCAAGAATAACAAAAATTCAAGAAGGGCGTATATCAGATAGGGAGAAACTTCTTATGACCTGGATTGAGGGCAGACACCAAATTGTATCTCTCTCAACACCATGACCATCACGGACAACACGTGGGTTTGTGATGTTGAAAGAAAAGCCTGGAATCAACCACAATGTTGGATTTTCTCCTAGCTGTGCCTAGTTTAAAGTAGGTTCAAGAACTGTTCCTCGTTACATAATGTGAGGATCAGGGGTGACTGCCAGTGCTGATGTGAAGGCAGCTGAAGAATTTCTGGGAAGTAGATAAGTTGATTGGGGGGGGGGAGAGAATTGTTTGCCAGAACACATCTTTAATATGGATGAGACCTCTTTATTCTGAAAACCAGATGCCTGAAAGGACTTTCCTCCACAAGGAGGTAGAGTCAGTGCCAGGTTTCAAAGCTTTTAAGGACAGTATAACAGTCTGGCTTGAGGGAAATTTTACAGACTACAAATTGAAACTCTTTGTCATCTGGCACTGTGAGAACCCCAGGGCATTTAGGCACATCAACCAGCAAGCACGGCCAGTGCACAGGAGCAATAGGGTCACGGCTGACTCAGCTCCTGTTCCAAGATGCCCTCCTAAATTATGCCAGTAAAATGGAGGAGTACTGTTAGGAGAAGAAGATACCTTTCAAGATTTTGCTTATTGTGAATATCTGTACTTCGTGTGTGTGTGTGTGTGTGTGTGTGTGTGTGTGTGTGATGCTGGGAATGGAACTCTACCACTGAATTATATCCCCAGCCCTTTTTAGTTTTAGTTTTGAGACAGAGTCTTACTAAATTGCCCAGGCTGACCTAGAACTTGTGATCCTCCTGCTTCAGCCTCCTGAGTAGCTGGGATTACAGGTGTACACCACCATGCCCAAACACATCCTCCTTTTATTGGTCATCTCCATCCCTAAAGTGGCATTTGTCCTTTCAAACATCATCTCTTTGATCCAAACAAGGGACCCAAGAACTTTAGGAGCTTTTAAGGCCTAGTAGTTGAGGAGGACCTTTGCCCAGGCTATTATAACTGAAGAAGACACCAAAAAGATGCTGATGCCATTCTGGAAAGACCGCAATGTCTATGACTACATCAAGAACCTTGTGTGTAGCTAGGTATAATGGAGCATGCCTGTAGTCCCAGTACTTAGGAGGCTGAGACAGAAGGATTGCAAGTTCAAGGCCAGCCTCAGTAACATAGCAAGGGTCTCAGCAACTTAGCAAAACCCCATTTAAAAATAAGAATATAAGCCGGGCGTGGTGGCGCACGCTTGTAATCCCAGCATTCGGGAGGCTGAAACTGGAGGATCCGGGTTCGCGGCCACCCTCAGCTACCTAGTGAGGCACTCCGCAACTTAGTGAGACCCGGTTTCAAAATAAAGAATAAAAAATAGGACTGGGGGTATAGCTCAGAGGTAGAATGCCCCTGAGTTCAATCCCCAGTACCGCAAAAAAAAAAAAAAAAAAAAAAGAATATAAAAAGGGCTGAGGGTGTAGCTCAGAGGTAGAATGCTCCTGGGTTCTATCCCCAATACCACACACATGCACAAAAAGAACCTTGTATGCGCTTGGAGTGATGTTAGCAAGGGGCATATCAATGGCTTATGGAAGAAAACACTTAGGAGATTCATTAATGACTTCAAAGGAATGATCAAAGAAGAGGTTGCAGAAACCAACAAAGAGACCTAGCATGCACGAAGTCCCGAGTTCAATCTCCAGTATAGTAAAACCAAACCAAACAAATATAAACAAGCAAAAATCAACCTGGTTGTGGTTGAGATGGATGAGCATGACACTGAGGAGCTCCTGTAAGTGGTTTCTGAGGAACTGAGGAATGAGGAGTTGCTGGAACTGGAACATGAACACACAGTGAGAGAGGCAAAAGAAACTACAGGAGAAGCAAAGGAGAACCCCCAAGAACATTCACAGTGAAGGGTGCAGAAGCTATTGTGGAGCTCAGTGAACTCCTTAAAAAGTCTGAAAACATGGGCCAGCATGGTGGCACATTCCTGGAATCCCAGGAACTCAGGGGGCTAAGGGAGGAAGATGGTAAGCTTGAGGCCAGCCTGGGCAATTAGTAATTAGTGAGACCCTGGCTTAAAATGAAAAATAAAAAGGGTTAGGGGTATCGCTCAGTGAAAGAGCACTTGCCTGCCATGCACAAGACCTTGAATCCAATCCTGAGTACCAAGTACTAAAAAGGAAAAAAAAAAAAAGGTTAACAAAATGGACTCTAGCACCAAAAGGCTTTCATTAATAGAGAGGAATGTTCATAATACATCAATTGCTTACAAGCAAATCTATGATAGAAAATGATACAAGCTGAGTAAACCACCCTGGGTATATTTCTGAAGAAAGTGTCACCTCGTTGAAAAGAGCCTCAGGCAGGTCCTTCAAGGAGATATTCCAGAAGAAGGCATCATTATTATAGGAGTAGGAGATGGCAAAGCATGCATGTTACTGCTCTAAAGACCTTTCAGGGGGACAAGATTTGGAAGCGGAAGACAGTGATGTTGATGATCCCGATCCTATGTAGGCCTAAGTAAGGTGTGTATTTGTCGTTTTTATTTATTTTTTATTAAAAGCACATAAAATCATAAAAAGGCTGAGCCTGATACAATCAGTTGGAAGAGTTTTTATGATCTTTTTAAATGTGCTTTTATTGGTACATTGTGGTCTCATATCATAATGTAAATCATGTTGACATTGACATACATACACATAGCACTTGGTACCCTCCCTCCCCCGACTGTCAGTCTTCCTCCTCCCATACAGAGAACTGAGATTGACATTGGGATTTTCACATATTTACACACAGTTGATGTTAGTATTTCCAATAACGAACTTCAGTCATCCCCCTCCCCTTCCCTTAGACCACTTCCCTGGCTCCACTGAGGTTTCTCCTCCATTGTTTGGAGTCCCTCTGGTATCCCAGTTACTCCTTAGCTTCCGCATATTAGAGAAAACATTTGTCCCTTCACTTTCTGTGACTGGCTAATCTCACTTAACATTATGTTCTCTAGGTCTTTCCATTTTCTTGCAAATGACATTATTTTATTCTTCTTTATTGCTGAGTAGAATTCCATTGTGTGTATTTCCCATAGTTTTGTGATCCATTCATCTGTTGATACACACCTGGGGTGGTTCCATAATTTGGTTATTGTGAATTGTGCTGCTATGAACATAGGTATGCATATATTCCTGTAGTTCTCTGACTTGGACCCCTTTGGAAAGATACCCAGGAGTGGTACGGCTGGATCATATGGTGGATCCATTCCAAGTTTTCTAAGGAATCTCCACACTGATCTCCATAGTGGCTGAACTAGTTTCCAATCCCACCAACAGTTGAGAAGAGTTTCTATTTCCCCACATCCTCGCCAATATTTATTGTTATTTGACTTCTTGATGATTGCCATTCTGATCGGGGTTAGATGGAATCTCAATGTAGTTTTTATTTGCATCTCTCTAACTGCTAATGATGTTGAACAGTTTTTCATGTAACTATTAGCCATTTGTATCTCTTCTTTTGTGAAGTGTCTATTAACAAAAAAGTTTAAAAAGTAAAAAAGAACAAACAGGAAAAAGCTCATAGAATAAGGATATAATAAGGAGATATAAAGACAAAATATTTTTGTACAGCTATAAAATGAGTGTTGTTTTTGTTTTGTTTCGTTTTTTATATTTATTTATTTATTGTAGTAATTTGTGCAATACAGCATACATCTTTGTTAAGTACAAGTTGTTAACAACATATTTGCACACAATTCTCATTTGACCCCTTCCCCAATTCCCACCCCGTTCCCTCCCCCTCCCTCCCCCTCAGGTTCAGTTCAGTGAGTGACCTTGATATGATTGTATAAGTACATCATGTGCCTTAGGGTGTCCCTCTGCCCCATGCATCCGCTACAATTAAATCAACTTCTTTGCTTATCGAGGATCTCTCCATTTCATCTGGAGACCCTCCTATGCCCCATCTTCTCCCTAGCATCTGCATATTAGGGAGAACATATGCTTCTTTACTCTTTGTGACTGACTAATCTCACTTAACATAATGTTTTCCAGTTGCATCCATTTCCCTGCAAAGAACATGATTTTGTTCTTCTTTATGGCTGAGTAAAATTCCATTGTGTACATATCCCATAGT